>CAUYRH010087869.1:0-31748 GCA_963574655.1 Perodicticus potto
TTGTGGCGGGTGCCTGTAGACCCAGCTACTTGGGAGGCAGAGGCAAGAGACTCGCTTGAGCCCAGGAATTGGAGGTTGCTGTGAGCTGTGACGCCACAGCACTCTATCCAGGGTGACAGCTTGAGGCTCTGTCTCAAAAAACAACAACAACAAAAAAAAAACAGCTAGGCTTGGGAAAGGCTGTCAAATATTTTCGTTTGGGAGAGCTAAAAAGGAGAAAATGAGGCTCGGTGCCTGTAGCTCAGGCGACTAGGGCGCCAGCCACATACAGCAGAGCTGGTGGGTTCAAATCCAGCCCAGGCCTGCCAAACAACAATGACAACTGCAACCAAAAAATAGCTGGGCGTTGTGGTGGGCGCCTGTAGTCCCAGCTACTTGGGAGGCTGAGGCAAGAGAATCGCTTAAACCCAGGAGTTGGAGGTCGCTGTGAGCTGTGATGCTACAGCACTCTACCCAGGGTGATAGCTTGAGGCTCTGTCTCAAAAAAAAAAAAAAAAAAGGAGAAAATGAGATTTAAGTATATGATAGCTGATATGAAGTGTTGGCAACCTGTTTAGTAGAATAAGAAATTGTTTAGGCTATGTGATAGGGCTTGGAAAAACATAAAAATAAGGACCAAGAAACAGAGAGCACTTGGCTCAGGACTAGGGTGAAGATGGGCGAACTAGAAGTGTTACAGCAGTGGCTTTCAACCTTCCTAATGCCTCGACCCTTTAATACAGTTCCTCATGTTGTGGCAACCCCCAACCATAAAATTATTTTCGTTGCTACCTCATAACTATGATTTTGCTACTGTTATGAATCGTAATATAAATATCTGATATGCAGGATGGTCTTAGGTGACCCCTAAGGATCGTTTGACCCCCAAAGGGGTCGCGACCCACAGGTTGAGAACTGCTGTGTTAGAGAATTCAAAGAGGTAAAATGGGTCAGGTATGCTGGCGTACGCCTGTAATCCTAGCATCCTGGGAGGCCAAGGTAGGTGGGTTGCCTGAGCTCATGAGTTGGAGACCAACATGAGCAAGAGGGAGACTATTGAAAATAGAACAATCTAGCCAGGCATTGTGGCTGGCGCCTGTAGTCCCAGTTGCTGGGGAGGCTGAGGCAAAAGGATTGCTTGAGTCTAAGAGTTTGAGGTTGCTGTGAACTACGTATGATGCCACAGCATTCTACCAAGGGTGACAGACTGAAACTCTGTCTCAAAAAAAAAAAGTAAACCAAAGAGGAGGAGTAGTGGTAGTTGAAAACTGCTGGGGCAGATGACGAAGATTCCATTAAGGGGACAGCAAGAGTATTTTGATAGCCATGTGTTAAACAAACAAACAAGACGAATAGGCTTATAAACCTAATCTAAAATTATAGAAAATTCAAGCATTACACAAATAGCTGATGTGGAAAGTGAAACAGCAGCCATGGTTTTATTTTATTGGAGAGATGAAAGTGAAAAAAAATGTTAATAGAGGGGTAAAATAAACATTAAAGGCACTAATGAGTAGAGGAGAAAGAAGAGATTTTCTAAGTATGTTTCCCATCTATGTTAATTGCATCACTTACCCAGTTAATCTCTGGCTCAGACAACATGTCAGGCAAGGCTTTTCTTTCTTTCAATGCACATCCAATCCCACTAGACTAAGTGGATGGACTTTTGGTTTCTTCATAACCTTCTGCTTCATCCTTTTCTCTCACCTCTTGCTTGTACGATTGCAGTGGCTTCTTGCTGGAGCCATGTAATCTACTTTCCATGCTGCTATCATATATATGTGTAATGAAAGGGTCATTCTTGTGCTTGAAATCCTTCATGAGCATTTCTTGCCTGTGAGATAAACTCTGACTTAGTTGATGAGTAGAACCCCTCTATAAAAATCTTTCTAACCTTTTGTTCCACTTCCTTCTCATTTCATGCCTCCATTCCCAACCTGCTTTATTACTAAAATTGAGTATTCTTTTTTTTTTTTTTTGCAGTTTTTAGCCAGGGCCAGGTTTGAACCTGCCACCCAGTATATGGGGCCGGTACCCTACTCCTTCGAGCCACAGGCGCTGCCCTAAAATTGAGTATTCTTAATCCAAAATCTGAAATGCTCCCAAATCTGAAGCTTTTTGACTGCCAACATAATGCCACAGTGGAAAATTCTATACCTGACCGCATGTGGTTAGTCACAGTCAAAATACTGGTGCACATCACACAGTTTATTATGTCCCCAAGAGAAAGACCCTTCAAACCCCCTTCACCTGCAATATGTCTTTTCCACACACAGTGTGATGGTGATGTCAAACAATCACACATTGTCCACATTGGTGGCTGAGATAGTGACACTTTTGCTTTCTGATGGGGCAGTGTATATAAACTTTGTTTCATACACAAGATTATTAAAAATACTGTATAAAATTACCTTTAGGTGCAGTGCCCATAGCTCATTGGGTAAGGCGCTGGCCACATACACTGAGGCTGCCAGGTTCGAGCCCGGCCCTGGCCAGCTTAAAAACAACAGTAACAACTGCAAAAAAAAAAAAAAAAAAAAAATAGCTAGGCATTGTGGTGGGCGCCTGTAGTCCCAGCTATTTGAGATGCTGAGGCAAGAGAATTGCTTAAGCCCAAGAGTTTGCGGTTACCTTGAACTGTGATGCCACAGCAGTCTACTGAGGGTGACATAGTGAGACTCTGTTTCAAAAAAAAAAAAAAAAAAAAATTACCTTCAGGATATGTGTATAGGGTATGTGTGAAGTATAAGTGAATTTTGTGTTTAGTGTTGGGTTCCATCTCCAAGATATGTCATTCAAATACTCCAAAATCTGAAATGCTTCTGGTTCCAAGCGCTTCTGATAACAACCTATAACTTGTAGTCCCTTGAATGTTTTATTTATTAGAGACAGGTTCTTGCTCTGTCTCCTAAGCTGGAGTACAAAATGAAGCAATTTAGCTCACTGTAACCCTGAATTTGTGGACTCAACCTATCCTCCCACCTCAGCCTCCTGAGTATCTCGAACTACAGGTACACACTGCCATGCTCAGCTAATTTTTAAATTTTTTGTAGAGACAGGTTCTCGTTATGTTGCCAGGGCTAAACTGTAGAGGCCATTCACAGATGTGCTCATAGCCCATAATAGCCTTAAACTCCCAGGCTTAAGCAATCCTCCTTCCTTCGCTTCTCAAGTGTCTGGGACTACAAGTGTACACCCCTGTACCCAGCTCAATTTCTGTCTTTTAGTAGCTGCATGACCTTGGACAAATCACTTAACCTTATTTTATTTCAGTTTCTCTATAGAAAAGGGATAATAAAATCTAGTTTGCAGAGTAACTGTGAGAATTAAATAAACTCAAAGTGTAGTAATAGGCACATAGTAAGTGCTCTTTACTGAGCTGTTAGCTGTTGTCTTTATTGTAATCACTAGAGTTAGATACTGCCTCCTATGACCCCATAAACAATGTCATTGCTTTGCAAATTTCTTTAAATGTTTTCGTGTCCTTTATTCACATTCAGCTGCTCTGTTTAAGGGCAAGAACTATGTATCCTTAATGCTGAATGCAGTACCAAGCACATGGTTAGGTGTTTAGTAAGTATTGAGTATGTGCAAGCATAAGAAACTTACTTTGTGGACAACAGAATAGGAAAGATCATAGGCTCAGCTCTGTTAATTATCCAACTGAGTGACCTTTGCCATTTATTTTCCTTGCCACAAGTTTAAAGTGGGATATAGGGCTGGGCTCACAGGGCTCACCTGTAATCCCAGTACTTTGAGAAGCTAAGTTGGGAGGATCACTTGAGGCTAGGAGTTCAAGACCAGCCTGGGCAATGTAATGGGACACTGTCTTTACAAAAAATAAAAATAAAAGCCAGATGTGTGGTGGTACATGCCTGTAATCCTAGCTATTCAGGAGGCTGAGGTGGGAGAATTACTTGAGCCCAAGACTTTAAGGTTACAGTAAGCTACAGTTACACCATTGAACTCCAGCCAAGGTGACAGAGTGAAGGTTGCTCACTGGGCACAGTGGTTCATGCCTGTATTCCTAGCACTCTGGGAGGCCAAGGCTGTGGATTGCTTGAGCTCAGGAGTTGGAGACCAGCCTGAGCAAGAGCAACCTGTCTCTACTAAAAATAGAAAAACTGGGCAGCGCCTGTGGCTCATCGAGTAGGGTGCCGGCCCCATATACCAAAGGTGGCAGGTTTAAACCCGGCCTTGGCTGAACTGCAAAAAAACAGAAAAATAGCGGGACGTTGTGGTGGGCGCCTATAGTCCCAGCTACTGGGGATGCTGAGGCAAGAGGATCTCTTAAGCTCAAGAATTTGAGATTGCTGTGAGCTGTGACACCACAGCACTCTACTGAAGGCAACAAAGTGGGAATTTGTATGTGGCTGGTGCCTTAGCCCGTTGAGCCACAGGCACCAAGCCAATACAGTGGTTTTAATGAATATTTGAAGTAATAAAGGTAATTGGCAGGTTTATCTATGGAAGCAAATTGGTTATTTTTGACTGTTTTGAACTCTTTTATGGAAAACATATAAGGTCACTATAGAAGTTATTACTTCTGTTGACCATCACTGGTGGTAGTTATTACTTAGTTTGTTCTAGGATGGACAGTTCTTAGCACATACATCTAAGGTCACTTCTGTGACTATCAAAGAATAGAGGGAATGATCTCCAAGAGCTTGATCAGATCACTGAAGTATACTTTTTCTAATAAGTTATGAAAGGATCTAAAAGGCACATGTGATTTCCAGTAATATATATATATATATATATTTTTTTTTTTTTTTGAGACAGGGTCTCACTATGTTGCCCTTGGTATAGTGCCGTGGCATCATAGCTCATAGCAACCTTAAACTGTTGGACCAAAGCGATTCTCTTGTCTCAGCCTCCAAAGTACTGGGTCTACAGGTGCCCACCACAGTGTCCGGCTGTTTTTTGTTGCTAGTTGTCATTGTTGTTTAGCTGACCCAGGCTGGGTTCGAACCCGCCACCTTCCGTGTATGGGCTGGTGCCGTAACCACTGTGCTACGGGCCCAGTAATATTTAATATAACCTCTTCAGTGTTATTTAACTGGTCCATGATTGGAAAGGCAGGTGAGTAGATTAGGAAGTGATTCTGTACAAGTAGGGCAGGCTTGCTGGCTTAAAATAGGAATGAAAATGGGGTTATTTGTAGGGAACAGAGATAGCTATTTATGTAAATCCTAATGTCCCACAAAGGTAAGACTACATAGTAACCTAAAAATAATTGTTTATAGGCCAATCTTTTTTTTTTTTTTTTTTGGTAGAGACAGAGTCTTACTTTATCGCCCTCGGTAGAGTGCTGTGGCGTCACACAGCTCACAGCAACCTCCAACTCCTGGACTTAGGCGATTCTCTTGCTTCAGTCTCTCGAGTAGCTGAGACTACAGGCGCCTGTCACCCTGCCTGGCTATTTTTCTGGTTTTTTGCAGATTGGCCAAGGTTGGGTTTGAACCCACCACCTTTGGTATATGGGGCAGGCGCCCTACTCGATGAGCCATAGGCGCTGCCCTGGGCCAATCATGTTTAAGGTTTAGGTTTCATACTTAATAGAGGTTATCTCCAGTGTGGCCTTTTCTCATTTATGCACGTCTTCATCAGATTTTACTTGTATTTACCTGTTTTTCAGATGTTGTTTATGTAATGGATATATATTGTAGCAGTATACTGAATCAAATTTGGCTGTGAAAAGGTTGTAGAATTTCTTCAGTGTACTTTAGAAACTTAGTTTTTCAAAATTTATTCAATTTTATTTTGGTAATTATAACAGGATGTTGTAAAGAAAGGAAGTCCCATACACCTCTTCCCTAAACTCCTTCCCCCACTTTGCCACAGTGTTAGCATCTTACACCACCACAGTACTATACCAAAACCAAGAAATTGAGGTTGGCACAGTCCACAGAGCTTGTTCCGATTTTACTCAGTTATGGGTGCAATTGTATGTGTGCAGTTTCGCATGTGTAGCCTTGTGTAATTACCAGCACAGTCACAAGCAAGATCCTCCACAGTATCATCACCACAAGACTTCTATTATGTTACTTCCACTTTATAGCCTCACCATTCTCCTTCCCCTACCAGAAACTCTAGTTCTCAGTTGGAAGCATTGTGAAATAATTTTTATTAAGATACAAGTAATTTAACAGCAACTGGCACTTTGTTAAAAACTAGGTTTGGGAGCACAAAAAGCCTATATGTAGGCTTTGAATGATAATTCTCAACTTTGGTTGCCAATTTTGGCAAGGATGTGCCATATAATGACTAGAACTCTCATACACTGCTAGTGGGAGGGTAAAATTATATATCTGCTTTGGAAAATTATCTGGAAGTTTCCTAATATACTAATTATACACCTCTTATACTATCCATGGTATTTCACTCCTAGGTATTTATCTAAGAGAAATGAAAACACAAGATATATATAGCAGCTTTAATCACAGTAGCCTAAACCAGGATATGTTTAATAGGTAAATGGATAACTATGATATGGTATATCCACACAATGGAATACTTAGCAATAAAAAGATACAAACTGATCCATGCAACAGCATGGAGGAGGCGCAAAATCCTTATGCTTAGTGAAAAAAGGCAGACACAAAAGACAGCTCCATTAATATGAAACTCAAGAAAGTGCAAATTAATTCATAAGACAGAAAGCAGATCAATTGCCTGGGAACAGAGGGAAGGATCTTTTGGCAGTAATGGAAATGTTCTTAATCTGCTTTTTAATTTTATATATATATATATATATATATATATATATGGGACCAAAGAAATACAAATAAAAAAATATATACTGCAAAGCTATCATACCAAACCAGCATTGCAGTGGCAAAAAGCAGATGATTAGAACAGAACTGAAGACCCAGAAATACATTGAAATATAAATGGTCAACTACCTTTAGATAAAGCCCCCAAGAGGACCCAAAGGGAAAAAAATAGTCCTTTTCAATAAATGGTGCTGGAAAAACATGATATCCATATGAAAAAGAATAAAATTGAATCTCCATCTTATATTTTGTCAGTGGATAAAATTCACTCAAACTAAAACAGTGTTTTTTGTTTGATGAAAACATTTCAGATTGTATATGAAACCAGCACATTGTACCCCTTGATTGCACTAATGTACACAGCTATGATTTAATAATAATAAAAAAATAACAGTGTTTTTTTTCCATTCTATCACTCAATAACAGACGTCTGTGACCAAATGTGTTGCAATTTCTCCCTACCAATGAGTAAGAATCAATTCTGCAGTGATAGGTAGGCACCCCGCTTTGGCCCCCTTTTTTTGTTTGTAAAAAGCAAACATTAATAGATTACAATAATAGCAGGGTAGATTAACACTCCACTTTCAGTAAGGGACAGATCATTCAGAAAGAAATGGATTGCCCACAATCCAGCTCAGTGTCCTCTACTCCAATTTCATTCTGATGCTCCTTACCTGGAGACTAGATGAGATCCCACAGGATTGCCCTCCACTGGTTAATGCCAGTCATAAGCCCTAGGTTGTTTTACTTGTACTTATGACCAAATGGCTGTAAGTTGGGGATACAATGATCCTCTCCTTAGGGTTAATTAATTTTCTAACGTGGCTCACAGAACTCAGAGAAACACTTACTTAAATTTACCTTTTCGCAGGAAGACAGATGAATGGTCAACAAACACGTGAAAAAATGCTTATCATCACCAAACACCAGAGAAATGCAAATAAAAACCACCAGAGATATTACTTAACACCTGTGAGAATAGCTCACATAATAAAGTCCCAAAGCTGCAGATGGTGGCGTGGGTGCAGAGAGAAGGGAACACTTATACACTGTTGATGGGATTGCAAACTAATATTGCTTTTCTGGAAAGAGCTATGGAGAATCCCTAAAAAAGCTAACAGTAGCATTTTTATTTGATTTTGCAATCCCATTACTAGGTATCTACCCCAAGGGGAAAAATATTATTTTGTCATAAGGACATTTGAACTTAAATGTGTAAAGCAGCTCAAGTCATAATTGCAAATGTGTGGAAACAACCCAAGTGCCCATCAGCCCATGAATGGATTAATAAACTGTGGAATATGCATACCGTGGAATACTATTCATCCCTTAAAAGATGGAGACTTTACATCTTTTGTATTAACCTGGATGGGAATAAAGAACATTCTCCTTAGTAAAGTATCTCAAGAATGGAAAAGCAAGCATCCAATGTACTCAATATCAATTTGAAACTAGCAAATGAAAAACTACAGAGAGAACACATGAGAGAAAAACACAAATTCAAGAAAGGAAGACGTGGAGAGGGAGAAGTGGATTCAGTAACCTCAGATATAAGGCAGGGGTATAGAACACATTTCCTGGGTGAGGGACTCAACAACAACTCAGACTTTACTGCAGCAAACAGTGCAACCTAATTATATGTGCTCTTATATTAACTACAATAATAAACAAACTTACCAGCATATTATAAAGGATATTACAAAGGATACAAATGAAGGGATGTACAGGGAGAGGGATGAGAAGGGGCATGGGGCTTTCATACCCCCCCGGTTATGCCACTATCTAGGAACCTCACAGTATGAGAGAAGCTCTCCAAACCCTGTCCTTTGAGATTTTTTGGAGTCTCTAATACCTAGTCATGATAGATTAAACTATCAGCCATTGGTAATCAACTTAATCTTCAGTTCCTGTCCCCTCGCAGGAGTTTGTGGGTGAGACTGAAAGTCTCAACCCTCTAATTATGTCTAAGTCTTCCTAATGTCCAGCTCCCATGCTGAAGCTACTTAAGGGCTGACAGTTACCAGCCAATCACGAGCATATAAAAAGAAAATCACTTTGGATATTCTAAAGATTTTAGGAATTGCATGCTAGGAAACAGGGTCATACAATAAAAGTCCACTAAAATAGGTAAAAATCCTAAATGTAAGACCTGAAACCATAAAGCTCCTAGATGAGAACATAGGGGATAATTTCTTGACATTGTCCTTGGCAATGATTTCTTGGATATCACACCATAAGGTCAGGCCGCAAAAGCAAATATAAATAAATGAAAGTACATCAAACCATAAAAGGTTCTGCACAGTGAAGAAAACAATCAACAAAATAAAAAGGCAATGAACATATGAACTGGGCAAAAACAAAAAATTGCAAACCACATGTCTGATAAGGGGTTAATGTCCAAAACTTATAAAGAACACTTATAACTCAATAGAAGAAAAACAATCCAATTAAAAAATGGGTAAAGGACCTGAAAGACATTTCTCTAACGAAGAGATTAAAAATGACAACAGATAGAGAAAAAGGTGTTCAACATTACTACTCTCAGGAAAACACAAATTGAAACTCCTATTCAAGATTAGCCACACCCATTAAGATGGCTGTTGTCAAAAGGACAAAAGACAAAAAGACAGGGCGAAAAGAAGAAATGTTAATAATTATAAGGCTATTTGGAGATGCAAATACAGCATATATAAAGCTCAGAGCAGAGGCCTTGAAGAAGAATGCTAGCTTTCTATTTCCTCTTGCTTTATTCAGGTCAGTTGAATGCCACTGAAATAAGGGTGCTTGGGTTTCTGAACACATGCATAGGAGCAATGTTTCACCTTCATATATGAACAACTCAACAGTAACTATTGATTAAAGTCTTATAGTTAACGGAGGAAAATCCTGAGCTATTTTAGTTTTATATTCTTAGAGGCTCTAGGGTTAAGCCATGCTTTTTGCTTTTTGCTTTGGAGATATATAGCATTTGGTTGTCATTTGGCTAGGAACTTATTTGTTACCCCAATCTGGAAAACACAAAGGAAATAGGTTAGACTAGGTCAACATTTTGATCACACTGATTATTCCTGGATACTCGTGTTGTGGAGAAATCACTGACACAGATTGTGTTATGGTGCTGTCTTACAATACAGCATTAAGAAAAACCTAAGGTCAGAAAAATTATTATCACCTATTTTCAGAACCAGACCATCATTTTCAACTCCCATCACAGTTTCACAGTGGAGTCACAGGTGAAACACAATTTAAACACACAGTTACAGTCTACACACAGAGAGGGAAGCACGGGATGCCTACACTTCTACCAATTATCATGCCGAAACAGAAGTCTTTTAATATTGATAGGACATACTTAACTTGCACTGGGATATGATGTGATGGCAAGAACATTAAATATTTCAGCAAACATGTGAATACAATGCTCCCCAAACTTTTTTCTTCCACTAGGAATGTCCAGAGTATTAGAGATTAGGAAATATCCTTCCGTATGAGATTGGATACTGATAGATGAATGTAGAATGGGTCCTTGAGAAATTAAAAATAGAGTTTGAAGGAACCAGGGACTGATGTTCTGTACATAAAATGATATCCCTTAAGCATGGTAGTGATGCAGTTGATCCAAAATAGAAGGAGCAGCAGTGAGAGGCTGAATTTTTCAAAAATGAAGAAATTAACAGGCTTGACTTCAATGTACTTCTCCTAAACTTTCTCCAGTTCAAACTCTAGGAAAAGAAAAGATTTTAGTTACTGTACCCACAAAAACAATGGTACATGTGGCCCATAATATTTATTTTGTTTTTTCTGAGAGTCTGTTTTTTTTTTTTTTTTTTATGATAACAGTCAAATTTAGAGCCCAGCATGGTGGTTCATGCCTCTAGTCTTAGCTACTTGTGGTGCTGAGGCAAGAGGATCACTCGAGTCCAGGAGCGTGAAGCTGCAGAGAGTAACAACCACACCTATGAACTCCAGCTTGGGCAACAAAGTCAGAACTTGTTTCTTTCAAAAAACAAATGTTGAAAAACAAAACTTTCAAATGTATTATCTCTTTCTGGAATCTCCAATTTTCTCTTTATTATTTCAGCTCTTTTTGTCAACAAATTATTTCATGTTTTAAAAAAATGTTTCTGGATCATATTTATCATGCATTCCAATAACTGCTAATTGAAAATGATTTTTCAGGCAATAATCATTGTTATTGCAAGAAATTTTGGAAATAAAAATGGATATAAACAAGAAACCAAAATGTGTTCATAATAACACTACCCACAGGCAAGAACTACTAATGGGTGTTTGATATTTTTACTAGTCTTTGTCTACACATTTTTAAAACAAATTTGGGGTAATAATAAATGTAACTTTCAACATTTATTTTCTCATATAGTGTTACTACATATACTTGTTTTCCTTAAAAACATACCTCATTATGGGTCTGAAATATTTCATTTTTTGATTGTATCATTACTTTTTAAAATAGTCACATGGGGGAGTGCATTTATATTGTTTTTAATTCTGCACTATTTTAAGTAGTGTTGAGTTTAATAATCCTTATGCATGAATCTTTGTTAGGATCTATGAAACTCCAGCTAAAGTGTGTTCTATGGCTGTTTTTCAGAGTTCTTGAAACATGTTGCCAAATTGATTTCAAAAATATTTATATGTTTAAATAGCAGGGTGGTAGGAACAGGCTTACTATTGATCTCACTCACTCACACAGATACACATATAAAAAGCATAAAATGCATTTCTTTGTATCTTGTTTTTTTAAATATTCACATTTTTGACAATACAAAGTTTCTTCTCCTTTAGAAAGTTATACAATTTATAGTAGAAAGGAAAATTGTTCTTTTTACCTATGAAGGCATCATGAACAAATTGTGTCAAGAGGTCTGCTCCAACTCATATCACAAGCAAGAGCCAAGGTCAGGACAGGTGACATCCAGTTTGGTACCTATTCCACTCCCTGCAAAGCTCTCAAGTCATTATAAATGTGATGCCTACAATTATTAACCTTTTATTTGTTGTAGTAAGACATTCATACTATACTTTGAGTGAAATGTACCGTTGCATTATGCACAATAGGTGAAGTCCCACCAAACACCCTCCCGCCTCGTGTCATCCCCCCTCCCCTCCTTTAAATCCTCACCTAATGAGAATCTCTAAGTCCAAATTAATGTCTCAAGTATGTATGACATTATCTAACATGAATAACTTACAAAACTGAATCAAATATATTTCATTGATTTCTTATAAAAAGTACTTGACTTAAGAAACAAGCTTGGTTTCACGAAAGAAATATAATTCCCAAACATCTAAGGAAGAGGGTGTTGTTAGAAAATGTCCCACTCAGCTGCTAGGATATAATTTTCCAATGGCTCCAGCTCCCACATGTGGATTCCACATCTGAGTTTGTGCCCTGGCCACACGTTTCAGGGGTTACTTCCAGGGAAGACTGACTTTGGCCAAAAACTAAGGTAGAGAGATAGGAGACTTTCTAAGTTGGTGACAATAGCTTGAGAGTTTTTTATTTTCCACACTGACTCTTTCTCCAAACTGTGCTGCAATTTGAAACTCTTCTCTGATCCCTCTTCCTAGTAGCTCTCCTTTCTCGAGTACAAATTCTGCACCATCGTCTGGAGACTCTCCCTACATTCTCCTAGTTTTCCACCCATCATTCTCAGTTGTTTTTCACATCTAAATTCCATCTTGAAGTTCGTTTCTCAGGGGACCTGAATTAACATAGAAGGCAACGTGTACAAAGAGTTGTTGGATCAATTCATAAGCTGGGTATTTCCTTGCAGAAATAAGTAGTTGTTTCTTTATTAAGTTTTTTTTTTAATGTTCCATAGCTGATGGGATGTCTTCAGTGTTGACCTCTGAACTGGGTTTAGGGTTCCAGAAAAGCTTTTTCAAAGTCTAGGCCAGCTTTTTTTTTTTGTTTGTCCTTTCTTCCCAAGACCACTTGGTGGTATTTATTTCTGTATGTGTTCCTCTAACTCTCAAAAAGGGGCAAGTGGAAAAATGAGTCAATGCATTTATTTACTTAAAAATACTTCAAAATGAAAAGCATACATATGTGCATAATTTAACTGTATATCCTAGGGATAGATAGTTTTACACTAATCCAAAAATCCAGAGGTGGCAACAAGAAGTGCTTTTATCTAAATCTGCAGCAGAGAGTTTGCTAAACAGCAAAAAAGAAGGTAGACATAATTTTTCATTGATGAAGTGTTTTTTCTTTCAAGAAATAGAGTTGACCATATTTTACAAACTGTACTCTCCTTGAGTGAACATTCAGAGCAGAGTACCAGATCTATAATTTCACTTGACTACATGCATACGCACGGGTGCACACACACTCAATAGAGGTCTCCAAAGCCTGACAGAACAGAACCTGGCTGATCAGACATAAGTAGTTCATCAGCCTTGAAGGAAGCCTTTTTCTCATACTGCTTATCTAAGTCACCAGAGAAAGAGAACAAATAATTAAAGACTTAACCAAATTTACAAAGCTGGGTTAAAAGTTCTTGTGTGTGTATGTACACACACACAAGCATGCGTGATTGCCTGACCACCAATAAATATTTGTATTTGTGGCAAAACTCAGCTGAGATATGATAGTAAGGTTGTAGTGAAGGATATTATAGTCCCTAAGTAGCTCCAATTGTGGTTTATTATGCCTGATATTGTTGAATGGCCAAATTTATTCATGCCTGTTTATAAAAATGAGAGTTATGTTTTATACTAGATACTTAATGTTCAAGGTATCTGTGAATTACCAGAGGAGTGGTTGTGGAATTCTTGAGCTTGATTCATCTGAAACCTATCTTAAGTTCTCCTTTTAGGTCCCCTTGTGAGTTCAACTTAGGGACTCAGAGTTTTGCAAGATGCAGCAGCTGAAACTGGGCTATTAAATGAATGGAGCAGGACTACTTTTTACTGTGCTTACACAGCACGAAAAGGAAAAAAAAATGTGGTTTTGGCTTTAGTGTTTTCACTCATTCAAAATCTCACTGAAACAATGAACT
Organism: Perodicticus potto; assembly: GCA_963574655.1. Lineage (NCBI taxonomy): Eukaryota > Metazoa > Chordata > Mammalia > Primates > Lorisidae > Perodicticus > Perodicticus potto. Next base: position 13,781 of record CAUYRH010087869.1, read on the forward strand.
CTTGGTTAAAGACTTGACTGTAGATTTTTTTGGTGTTATGTTCCTTGCCAGGATACTACATCATCATTTATTCCCACCCATACTAGTGTTAATCCAAATTACTTTCCTACTTTTCAGAAAACCTATTTTTATAGCAGGAAAACATTGGTCAAATCCCTTTACAGAAGTGCCACAAGAGAGCAAAACACTGAAGAGTGAAGCACTGGATGGCACCAATTTTAAGTTGTTATATCTTTTTACTGGGGAAAATTTAAATCCTATCAGAGGGAATATTATAAACTAGAATTATACAAGACTGTATGTCGAGATAGCAAAATTATCAAAAGTTTACAGTAATAAAATCTCTCCCCCAAAATGCCAGTGGTCCAGTTATTAATAAACTAAAGTACTTTGGCTAAGACTGGAAAAAGGAAAAATATTAAATAACAATAGGATAGCAATATAAACTCTCTTTGTCTTACTTATATATTTATATATTTATATATTTATATATAGCAAAGATTATATTATTGAATTGAGGAGGTGGTAATTCATGTAACTGTGCTACTTATGATAACTATGGGATAAAATAAAAGATCAGAGACAGAGTATAGATTTAAGTGATTACATATTTTAAATATTTTATTTAAAAAGTTAAAATCTAAGTTCCAAATAAACTGAAAAAAGTTTAAGAATGTATATTTCCATCTCCAGAGCAAGTAATACAAAATAAGACAAAGAGGTATAGTTCAGCTAAAAAGCCAATAAATACATAAAAGTGAAATTCTAAAACAATATTAACTTAATACAAAAGAAAAAAGAACTAGAACAGAGAAACAAAAAACAGAGAAGACATAAAACAACACAATAGTAGGCCAAAATTAAACCACATATGAAATTACTTTAAATTTTAATAGAATAAACACTATAATTATAAAACTGATGTTGTAAGAATGGATATAAAAGCAGAACTTAACTAAATGCCACATGAAAGAAACTCATTATTAACTTAAATATGAAAAAAGTTGAAAATAAATGGATGGAAAAAATATATACCACATAAAAAATAAACTTAAGAAAACAAGTTTTCTTGGGCATGTGTGGTGACTCATGCCTATAATCCCTGCACTTGGGAAGCCAAGGTGGGTGGACTGCTTGGGCTCACAGGTTCAAGACCAGCCTGAGCAGGATCCCAGGGCCAGGGGATTCCATAAAACCAGCCAGGTGTTGTGGCGGGTGCCTATAGTCCCAGCTACTTGGGAGGCTGAGGCAAGAGATTTGCTTAAGCCCAAGAGTTTGAGGTTGCTGTGAGCCGTGATGCTATAGCACTCTACTGAGGGCAACAAAGTAAGACTCTGTCTCAAAAAAAAAAAAAAAGAAAAGAAAAGAAAGAAAAGAAAAAGAAAAAACAAAGAAAGAAAGAAAGCAAAGGATATTTCATAACAGTGAAAGCATCAACACATCTGGAAAAATGTAACAATTATAAGTGTATAGATAGTTGTCACATAATGGGGCTTCGAAACACATGAAGAAAATATTCACTGAATTTAATGGGAAAACTGAAAATTTTATAAACATAATTGGATATTTAACAAACATCTTTCAGTGATTGATTGACAGGACAACCACACATACACAGTTCAGTCATAAAAATTAAAATGGTGATCTGGTATCTTTTGTAACATCCGGATGGAACTGGATACTTTGTTCTAAACAAAGTATCACAAGAATGGAAGAACAAATAGCACTTGTACTCAATACTAAATTGGAACTAGTTGATTAATACTTCTGTGCACAATGGAAATCTTGTGGGGAAGGAGAGGTAGTGTAAACTCACATCTAACAGGTGCAACCCACATAAATCTGGGTGAAGGGCACACTTACAACAGTGACTTAAAATATACAGATGCAAACTATGTGACTAAAGGTAATACTCTAAAATTGAAAAACTGTGTAATACCTTTAAATAAATAAATAAAATATTTAAAATTGGTAGAAGAGACATTACAAATATGAAAACAGGTAAGAATGACAACAGAATTCTCATCAAAACTATGCAAATCAGAACAAAATTGAGAGAGATTCTTAAAGTACTAAAAGAAGAAAAGCCTGCCAATTTAAATTACTTACACAATGAAAATGTTTTTCAAAATTAAAAGTGAAATAAACATGTCATCTGACACCAAATAAAAAGCTGAGAGAATTCACTGCCAGCAGACCTGCATTAAAGAAATATTCAAGAGGGTTATGCTAGCAGAACAAAATGATACCAAGTAGAAAGTTAGAGATACACAAAGAAATAAAGGAAGACAATAAATGGTAAATATGTAAATAAATTCAAAGGATTTTTTTCTTAATTTTTAAGTATTATTATGAATGCAGTAATATGCTTCTATGAAAAACCCCTTTAAATACAAAACATGCCTAGGTTAAGGGTATGTATTTATATTATGTAAATACTAAACAACACTGGACTGGCAATATGGATATCAAATAAAGCAGACTTCAGAACAAAAAATATTACCAGGGATAAAGTGTGAAATTATATAATGATAAAAAGGTCAATTCATCAAGAACATGTACCAATAGTAAATGTTTACACACCTAACAGCAGCACTTCAAAATATATGACACAAAAACTACTAAGTTGAAAGGAGAAATAGAGAAATCTACAAGTGTAACTGGGCACATGAACTTGCCTTTATCAGCAATTAGTGTAACAGGCAGAGAGAAAATCAATAAGGATTTAGGAAGCCTGCACAGCACTATTAACCAGACTGAGTTGGCATACTACATATTTTTAAGTTCAAAGAGTTGAAATTATGTTCACTGAAAGGAAAAGAATTAACCTATAAATCAGCAGCCAAAAGAATGTGGAAGCTTCCCAGATATTTGTGAATTAACCAACACATTTATAAATAACTCATCAATGCGAAAAACAATCAGAGAAACATCAGAATATGTTTCCAACGAGCAAAAATAAAAATTTAATATATAGGTTTTTTTTTATGATATACAGCTATAGCAGGCTCGGCGCCTGTGGCTCTAAGGACTAAGGCGCCAGACACGTACACCTGAGCTGGCGGGTTCAAATCCAGCCCGGGCCTGCCAAACAACAATGACGGCTGCAACCAGAAAATGGCCGGGCATTGTGGCGGGCACCTGTAGTCCCAGCTACTTGGGAGGCGGAGGCAAGAGACTCACTTGAGCCAAGGAATTGGAGGTTGCTGTGAGTTGTGATGCCACAGCACTCTATCCAGGGTGACAGCTTGAGGCTCTGTCTCAAAAAAAAAAAAAAAAAAAAAGATATACAGCTATAGCAGTGCTTAGAAAAAAATCTTGTTAAATGAGATGGATGGACTCAAAACAATAATCTCTTTCCATCCAAAAAACGCCTAAAAAAAAAAAAAACATAATAAATCTAAGGCACACAAAAGAAAGAAAAATACAGGAAAGAGCAGAAATCTAGACAATTAAGAACAAGTAAACAATAAATAAATCAATGAAATAAATAACTGGTTCTTTAAAGAGCTAAATATCACAGGTAAACTTCTCACTAGAATGATTAAGAAAAAAGATAGAGAAATGGAAAAGCAACAAATTGCTATTAAAAGGAATAAGAGAGAAGAAATCATGATAGGGTAAGGGGATATTATAAATAAGTTTTTATTTATTTTAAAGTTGTTAACAGATGAAATGTACAAATTCTTTGAGACAAATGAATCTCCAAGCAAAAAACATGTAAGCTGAATAGTGCTAGATTTATTAAAAAACAATGAATATATACAAAAAACCCTTCCCACAGGGAGAAAGCCACACCCAGATGGCAAAATTGGTAAATTCTATCAAATATTTAAAGAGGAAAACATATCAGTTGTCTACAAACTCTTCCATAAAGTAGAAGAGGAGAAACACCCTCTATGTTTTATAAAGTTAAGATTATACCAATACAAAAATAAAAAATATCAGAAGAAAACTACAGATCAATATCCCCCATGAACATAGATGCGAAGGTATTTAACCAAATCCAGCAAAAGTTAAACTCACCAATACTTCATGACCAAGGGAGGATCATTCTAGGACTGTGACTTCACCCCAACATTGGAAATTCATGCAATGTAATTCACCACATCAATTAACCAAAGAATAAAAGCCATATTGTCTTAAAAAATACAGAAAAAGGTGATTGACAATATTGAACTATTCCTGATAATAATTCTCATGTAATAAACAGATAAATAACTTCCCATGCCAAATAAGGATGGTTACCAAAAAATTATTGTTAAGATATTTAATGAAGAAAGACTGATTTCCCCTGTAAGATAGAAAAAAGGCCAAGAGGCTTGCTTTTAGAACCTCCATTCTGTGCTGTATTAGAGGTTTAAGTATTCTGAGAAGGAAGAGGAGAAAGAAAGAAGATAAAAAAATACAGACTGGGAAGGAAGAAGAAAAATGGTCTTTTGTTTCATAGATGACATGACTGTGCAAGGAAACCTAAAGAATTCCCAAAAATTCTTGTAGCACTGTTCAATAATTTATCAGTTCCAAAATACCTAATAATTATACAAAAAATTGTATGTCTGTGTTAACAAACAATGACTTGATGATGAAATTTTTAAAAATACAGTTTGGAATGGTGTTGAAATGTACATTTAGGCATGAATTTAATAAATATATGTAAATATATACAATAAAAATATAAATATTTGGGGCAGCGCCTGTGGCTCAGTGAGTAGGGCGCCAGCCCCATATGCCAGAGGTGGCGGATTCAAACCCAGCCCCAGCCAAAAACAAATAAACAAACAAAAAATATATATATATAAATATTTGAAGAGAGAAGTTAAAAACATAGGTAAAATTGAGATTAAAATTGTATTCATGGATTTAATTAATCAAACATTGTTAAGATTTCAATTCTCCCCAGATAGGTAAAGAGTTTGGATTTAATCACTTGAACGATCACATTGGGTTTTTTGTATAAAGTCAACAAACTTATTTTTAAATTTATATGAAAATGCAGTCTCTAGGAGGTCCAAAAGTTTTTGAAAATAAAAAACACAACTCAATAATCTGATAAAAAGTATAAAATGAATGAAATGTTTGAGCAGATATTTCATAAGAAAAGATATATGAATGGCCAATAGGAACATCAAAAGATACCCAAAATTATTAGTCATCAGGAAAATGCAAATTAAAATTAAGATACCACTACCCAACCACTGGGGTGGCTAAAATTATAAAGACTGACATACAAAATTGGGTAGAGGATGTACAGCTTCTGGAACTCTCGTGCATTACTGATGATAGTGGAATTAAGAAAACAATCTGGCAGGGTCTTATGATACTAAGCACACATTCATATGCAACCCATCATTCACTCCTAAGAATTTACCCAAGTTAAATGAAAATATATGTCCACACAAAGGATTTAGGTTTTCTTCTGTATCACAGGATTTAAAGTATGTATTTATGAGCCATGCTAAAATACAGTATTTGTAACTAATATACTTACATTGGCCAAAAACTGAAAATAGTTAAAATGGCCATTGAGAAATAACTGAGTAGGGGCGGTGCCTGCAGCCTAAAGGAGTAGGGCACTAGCCCCATATGCTGGAGGTGGTGGGTTCAAACCCAGCCCTGGGCCAAAAAAAAAAAAAAGTAAAGAAAGAAAGAAATGACTGAGTAGGCGAATTAGAGAATATCAATGAAACATAGTACCACTCGGCTATTCAAGGAGGTGAACTACTGACATATGAAATAAAAATGAAAAACAAAAATGCTACACTGAGTAAAAGAAATTGGACACAAAAATATACATTTTGTTTTATTCTATTACATGAAATTCTATAAAAGGGAAATTTAATTACTAATGATAGAAAGAAGATTAATGTTTTCTAGAAACCAAGGGTGCATAGAAGGAACCAACCTCAAAAAAGCATGAGGAAACATTGTTGAATTATGTTTGCAGACTTGGTGGTGATGGTTGCACATACATGCATGCATTTGTCAAATTTTTTTGAGCCAAACAGGGTGCATTTGATTAAATGTTAATCATAGATCAATACATTATGTTAAAATAAATTTTTAAAGCAAAGTTAAGTCTTTTAGGGTTTAATATAATATTAAAGAAACTAAGAATAGTGTGATATCATATTGCATTGTGAAAATAATAATACTGTCTGAAATTCCTGGTGTCCTGCTTTTCCACTTTAGTTTTTCCTTAACATTGGTATTTTTCAGAAGATGGTTTGGGGCTCGGCACCTATAGTTCAAGCGGTAGGGTGCCAGCCACTTACACCAGAGCTGGCGGGTTCGAATCCAGCCCGGGGCTGCCAAACAACAATGACAACTACAACCAAAAAATAGCTGGGCATTGTGGTGGGTGCCTGTGGTCTCAGCTACTTGCAAGGCTGAGGAAAGAGACTCGCTTATGCCCATGAGTTAGAGGTAGCTGTGAGCTTTGATGCCACATTGCCCTACCGCAGGGCGACAGCTTGAGACTCTGTCTCCAAAAAAAAAAAAAAAAAGATGGATTGGGATGTGTAGAGATAATGTCCAAATTTTAACACTTATTGCAATAGCTAAATGAACAGATATTGTCTCATTTTCTATAGTCGGGAAAAGTTTGTACTAAAAGCAGTGTGACTCCGATAACACGCCTACGAAGGGCAGCTGATTTAAGTACTGAAGGATGCAAATCTTTCTTTCTTTTTTTTTTTTTTTTGAGACAGAGCCTCAAGCTGTCACCCTGGATAGAGTGCCATGACATCATAGCTCACAGCAACCTCCAATTCCTGGACTCAAGCGAGTCTCCTGCCTCCGCCTCCCAAGTAGCTGGGACTACAGGCGCCCGCCACAACGCCCGGCCATTTTTAGGTTGCAGCTGTCATTGTTGTTTGGCAGGCCCAGGCTGGATTCGAACCCGCCAGCTCAGGTGTACGTGGCTGGCGCCTTAGCCCGTTGAGCCACAGGCGCAGAGCCAGGATGCAAATCTTTCTATCACAAACATTAGTCACTGTTTCTGAAAACTTATGAAGGGTAAAATATTCAAATTTCATAAAAGACTATTACATTTAACAACTTTGAGAAAGAATTTGAACGTGTAGATGTTGTTTGCAGATTTTGGCTTTGATGTCAACTGTCCTAGCCTTCTCCATGGTCTGGATTCTCACGTTCCTGTGTTCTAACCCATTTCTGCTTTTTGCTCTTAAAATCAAGTTAAGGTCTAATAAGGTGTTTCCAGAAACACACAGATTTATGGAATAGAGTAAGGTGTGTATTTAGGCTGATGGATAAAAAAATAATTTAAATATCCCACCCTACATTGATCAGTAATAACTATGAAATTGAAGAGGATTGCAAATAAGACACATTTATTTTCTTGTGAGATAGATATAACCTATGTTCCTATCGAGGAGAGATAAGGATACACAGAAAAATAAGGCCATGGTTACATTATGACAAATATATATAAATACCTAGAGATCTATGTCTAGAATGAGAAGAAATACTATATATTTTCTAATATCCTAGAAGAGTTATATAATTTTTCTCCCAATCACTTGAATAAGAAATTGAGATACTTTATAACTTTTGTTTTATTTATGAAAATAGTACATTAATTCAAGTGTACTTGACAAAATAGAGGAAGATTTCACAAAAATGAATTAATTTCAAATAAAATAAAAGTAATATTTATAATTTCATAAATGCATACTCCTAACAATACGTGTATTCTATAAATAGAAATTCTATTGCACTCTATGTATAATATGAAATCCATTAGGGATATTAAATAGTAAAATAAGAAATCTTTAGTTTCTTCAGAGAGTTTCCTAGGTGACAAATAAAACAGAGAAAAGCAAAATTTTTTAAAATATATAGGACCCAGATTCAATGGAAGGAAACCTATATATGGTAAAAACAAGATGAAAATGTGCAAAAGAACTTAAAGCACTTTCATAAAAGAAAAATGTCACAGACTGTTGTAATAGTTGTATGATGTTTAATTTATGGGAAATATTATGCTATTAATCAGCAGTAAATCATAGTGGTTATGAGGGTGCCATTTGGATTCAAACCACTTACAAGAAATGCTTGGCCATTTAGTGCTTATGACCTTGGGCAGATTTTAACCCTCTGATGTTCAGAAGTTCCCTTGGACTGAAAGGAGTAAAATGCTTGTGAAGTGCTTACCATAAAACTTGGTATTATTTAATAAGCACCTGGTAAATGTAAACTAGTAGGAGTAGTAGTAGATTTATTTTTATTAATGACTTTTCTATTTTAAAAATAATTTCTAAATCAATAGAAGTGACCAAAGAAAGTGAAAAACAGCTGGCATCATTCTCCCAATTCTTTTATGACTAAAAAGGATTTCAGGTTTTCACCTGCAGCCTATGCTCTACACTATAGTTTTATAAAGTATATTGAAACACCTCGAATAGCATGAAGAAAAATTCTATTTTCTACCATTTGAAGAGTAGGTTATCCAATTTCCAGTGGGAGAGGGACAGGGATAGTCTAAAAAGTAGACACAAAAGAACAGTTTTCCTTATGGTAGGCATCGGCTTACCTGAAATCAGAGGGGTTAGACCAGAATACCACCTACGTGGCGTATTTCTTTTAATTTTAGGTCCTTTAGCAATTATTTGTATCTCTGTGGTGATAAAAATCCTGCCAAATGGCTTCAAATCTGCAATTATAATGCTCTACCCAAGACAAAGGTGGCAGATTGGGGTGTGAAAACTTCTCAGGAGATCTCCTGTCAATCTATTCTTGACACTGCTCTAGCAAGAATCCTCCACAGGCTGATTCCTCATGTACTAAAATGCTCTTCTACCAGAGCTCCCAGCCCACACGCTGCAGGGGAGGAACTGCCACCTCACGCTTGACCATTCCTCTCCATACGCTCCAGGAAAAGGCCTGTGAAAAGCACCATCTGTGGTGCTGGCTCTTTCTGATCTAACATCAGCCTTTAACAGTATTAATAGAAAAATGTTGCAGCACCATCTCAGAAAATACAGATGTCCAGCAATTGTAACTGACCCTTCTTTTTCAATCCACCATTGCCATCTCTAGAAGAATCAATCTAGGTAGGATCCACTATTGTCTTTCCCAGGCTATGTCACATGGAGAAATGAGGAGAGAAAGTTTTGTGAGCCCGGTTGACTATTCATATCCTCCAATCTGTTCTCTGGAGATATTACTGAAACCACTTAGAGACCTTCAAATTTATCTTTAGCTCAACACTTTTGGAGGGTTTTGGGGATGGGTAAAGGAGCAATGAAGGTGAAGGGTATTACTAGACCTTGGGTAGACAGAATTGTGCATCATTTTTGGACAGGCGATTTTTGACTATGCACCCAGAAAGCAACAGTTTACCACTAAAGAACCACTTTATCTAAACTAAATGTCATGACAGACCAATAATTAATTGGGCATTCAAATTATACTCTGCCAGGACAATAGCTGTAGAATTTATCCTCCCACCTATCTGCTAGCAATTAGGGATTAACAAGCAGCTTAGGAAGAAAATTAATTTAATGTAGATTCATTGGTCATTTTTCCTTGACTACAGTTTATTTGTTCCACGTTGGCAGTACAGGATTCTAATTGCTGAAATATTCATTTTCTAAGAGATCTCAGACACATTTCCAATGCCATGGCAGTGGAAGTTCTTGGGAATTCACATAGTGACATTTTGTTATCAAGGCTTTTCAGAGTGACTTACAAACAAACTTGCTGTATGGAGAAGCATAATAATGAGGTGCTAATGAGAAGTCTGGGACAATAGCATCCTAGAATGTGATGTGTGGAATAATGAGGAAACAAACTAGTTGCCCAAGTTTGGTTGCTAACAAAGTTCCACATCCTCTCTGTGTGTGATATGCTTTTCCTTGCTTTTCTTTTCTTTTGTTTTTTTTTTTAAGTGGGGGAGGAGGTCAAGACAAAAGGGTATGGGCCTATAGGGAAATAATTATACACTGATTGTCCAGAGAGAAAAATCCAAAAGGAACATATAGTAAAATGTGTTAGCTGGAGAAATGGGGATTCCACAGAGCAAAAGTCCTTGGCTCCTGTGGCTCAGCGGGCTAAGGCGCCAGCCACGTACACCTGAGCTGGCAGGTTCAAATCCAGCCCGGGCCGCCAAACAACAATGACAGCTGCAACCAAAAAATGGCCGGGCGTTGTGGCAGGCACCTGTAGTCCCAGCTACTTGGGAGGTAGAGGCAGGAGACTCGCTCGAGCCCAGAAATTGGAGGTTGCTGTGAGCTGTGAAGCCACAGCACTCTGTCCAGGGTGATAGCTTGAGGCTCTGTCTCAAAAAAAAAAAAAAAAAAAGTAAAAGATCAAATTTGTCTGCCCATGTTCATAGCATCCTTATTCACAATAGTCAAGATGTGTCAAAACAACCCAAATGTCTTAGGATGAATGGATAAACAAAAGGGTGTATATGCATGTGATGGGGATATCATTAGATGCCTTAGAAAGAAATGAAGTTCTGACACACAGTGCAACATGTATGAACTTTGAGGACATTACACTAAGTGAAATAAGTCAGACACAAAAGGATAAATATTACATTACACCACTTATGCCAGGTACCTACGATAGTCAAATTCATGCAGACATAAGGTAGAACAGAAATCACCAGGAGCTGGAGGGAGGAAGAATGAAGAATCATCGTGCAGTAGGTATGGTGTTTCAGTTGAGAATAATGAAAAAGTTCTAGAAATGGCTGGAAGTGATGCTTGTGTAACAAGGGGAGTGAATTTATGTTACAGAACTGTGCAGTCAAAAACGGTTAAAATAGTAAATTTTAGGTCAAGCACATTTCACCATAGTAAAAAAAGAGATGAAATTAACATCTAAAAGAACTTTCTCAAATTGATTCTAAAAGCTTAACAAAAATGGAATCCTCCAGAAGTTATTTTAGTACTAGTTTGCACAGAAAATGACTTTGTCAATATTCTAAGATTCTTGATCAGTCTCATTTGGTTATATCTTAGGCAAGATATAATAAGGACATATTAAAAAAAGAATGAAAGCAAGTAAAAACCTTAAAGAAAAATGAAAAAATTAATGAACTGAATGGCTTTTGCATTTCTCAAAACAACTATTTAATGTGTTTGTATTATTGAGGGAACCAGCAGATGGGATTAGCAAAACTCCTGATCCTTTCCAGGAGTTATTATTATTTGAGAGGTGGGAAGTAGGAGGTGAATAAACTTTTATTAGCGCATGCAGTCCTTCTGTTATCTTTTTTGCTACTTCATTTATTTTGTGCACTATTTTCTATCAATTATAAGTCTTTTCAGAAGAAAATCCATTAAATAACTCCTATGAAAGGTTTTCGAATGTATGTGTTCTACTTCCTTATAACAATAGTTTTTAAAACCATGAATAAGTCACTAAACATCATTAAATTCCTGTTCCTTGGGTGTGCAATGAAGCTGTAGAGGGGATATAAGTGTGTAGCTGCTATGCAGTTATACTGCTACAGAACACATGGTTATTGAATTGTAGTTTCTTGTCCTGTTTCTCTCCCAACTTCTCTAACTACAATAAATCCTTTTATCAAATACTCCCCTTGTCAAGATTTGGAATATAAAATTGAGTATCATCTTTCTGTCCTTACCAGAACTTTCTAAGTAATTGCAAACATCAAGAATCTCTCCACCCTGCTGAGTCTCTGTGTTTCAGCTCTGTGTTGTCTATACTTGTCAATTGTTCTCTCTCCCTATGCAATTATTTAATATTAAAATTGTCAGATGTATTTAACTTTTTGTTATTAGGGATACAGCATAGGTTGTAACTGTAACTGTAACTGACATTAAATTTAGATTGTTATACATGACAAGAACCCCACTTACCAAAAAAAGTTTTCATCTCCTTAAAATGTTGTCCATATGTGTTACATGGCTGATTTAGGGATACTCGAGGCTGATTTAGGGATACTCGAGTATAATTACAAATGGGATTCTAAGTCAAGACAAAAGAAAATATTTACAGCTATTACAGGTAAAGATGTAAAAGGGATGCAAACAGGTCATATTAGTTTCTACTACAGTAACATCAGGTTCATTGGGCATGGTCTTTCAGAATATCCTGGAAGGAATTTATGGTGAAAAAGTTCACTGGGCTGCATTGGGAGACTATTGGCAGAACCACTCTTGGGATGAGTGAAAAAGACAAACATGATATACTAATTCATTTTCTCTAGCTAAGAATTGATAACTCAGTCAAAGAGAAAGAAGGTTGGGCTTCATTTCCTTTTACATATGGTTGTACTAAATTTGTGAAATTATAAAGTTCTGGATCATTTTCAAAATGTGTATCTAAAAAGTAAGATGAAAAAGCAGAGACAGCTTGATTTATGCAAACTTTGAGAAAATATTTGAAATTATTCAGATTGAGGAATCGCTATAAATGAATTGGATATGATTCAAATAGGTATAGAACAAGGTTGCCCTACACTGGAAGTGCTCTGGAAAGGAAATTTTAAAAAAGGCACATATTTAAATGGGAAAGAAGCACACACACGCAAAGTTACATAATTACATAAAAGAGAGAAATTTATGTCTAAAGCCACCTTAGCTTAAAGCAATTAGTAGGCAACAGCATTACTCAAACCCAGGAGTCTGAAGTTATGAACTATGATGCCGTGGCACTCAACCCAGGGTGACAGAGCGAGACTCTGTCTCAAAGGAAAGAAAGAAAAGGGAAGGAGGGAGAGAGGGAAGGAAGGAAAGAAATAAATAAAATATATCAGGTGAAAAAAAATTCAGTCAATAATTAAAAAGAAAATCCAGTCATCATACAAATGATTGTCTATAACACAGTGGTAATATTGAGGCAATTACAGTTCCACATCCCCATGGTGCTATAGAGGAATGGCCATTCTCTGTCAATAAAATGTTAGATAACAGATGGAAAAACAATGCATGCCATATGAAAAATCGTACCCAGAAAGAAAATAACAGAAATAAAAATTACATAGAATATGGAATTTAAAACAGACTTAAATGCAAAAACGATTAGAGTTTTACAAATCATTCTGTGTCAAACAAGAGCCGAGGTCTATTAGCCAACTCTATAAACTTTGTAAAAAAAAAAATGCACTGCTGTTGTAAAATAAATCAGCTTAAATGCATATGCTAAATCTTTTGAAACAGCCTGATTGACCAACTAAGTACAGAATATGTATTAATATTTATTCTCATCTGATAAAAAAAATTTACAGATATGTCGTAGGTAAAACTTAAGAATATTTGATTATAAAACTAATTGAATCTGATCATCAAAATAGGACACAGCTCTAAACTACATAACTGCTAGTAATGAATAAGCAATATAAACATCTTGAATAGTATTTGATTGTGTAAAATAAAACAAGACCAAAATAGCTAGATGAGAAGAAAATAGCAATTATTTTCTATATATTTAATTTAATATGTTAATACCTTGTCAATTAGAAATGTATATTTCTTGACTTCATGTGATAACACCTATAAATTTTAGTGTTATCTTCCCTTCTTCTTCTATTTTTTTTTTTCTTTTTTAGTCTTTACCTTGACATACATTTCAAGGAATATTCTAGCTTATATATTTCTGAACTCTGGTACGTATGTACCTGACACTGCACTTATCAAAATCAGTGGACCATGCTACCTCTCCTCATGACAAGCTATTTTCCTGTCATGGTAATGATTAAAGGTTCTTTATTTTTTTAAATGACTTTTAATTAACCTGAGGTAGGTCATGTCAGTTTATTTCTCGATTTAGGGTAACGCTCTTCCTGTAAGTATCTTCCATGTGGAAGGAGGTTCACTCTCCTGTTACTCTCAGTACCTGCCTGCTATTTACCTTGGGCAGGAGATAGGACTTACTTAATCAGTAAGTTTGAGAGATGAATTGGGCATGCATGTCACAGCCCTTCCTGCTCACTTTTTCTTTGGGCACTAGCTACCCACAGGGAGCAGGTTTTCTCCTCCAATCCTTTCTCTTGTAAGAAACATAGGAGAACCTCCACTCTCCTTAAAAGTAATCAAGAGTTGTCATTGCTGCTGTGTCTGGGAGACTATATCTGGTAACTTAAAATGATAAAATTTGCTGTCACCACAAACCTAAATCTCATTCTGTGGTGTCAACTTTATGAGCAATAATATCTCTCTATCTGATATGCTTTTGTCTTATCTTTCAACTAATTCAAAAGGCAGGCAGAGAAACAGGATGTTATAATTCATTTGTCCTCCTCAAAATTCTAGTATTTCTCGCACTTTCAATACACTTTTGTCTGTTTCAGGGTTGTTTCAGCAAGAGGGGACTGGGATTCAAGGAAGTATTTTTACATCAAATAAATTATGAAAGTTTTGAAATGCTAGCTATCAGGAATAGAAAACAAACAGAAATTCACTTTTAGCATCAAATTTGTCAGTGTCATAGATTTTCATTTTAGGACATCAGTATATTTCTAAACAAAGCAATATACAAATATTCATTATATAGCCACTATACTACATTATCCTGTTTGCAAAGTAACTTAATTTGCTATTTCAATACATGGGTTTCAGAAATATTTGGCACTGTCTATTTTTAGCAAGAATTCATTTTATCCTTTAAAAAATATTTTCACAAATAACCACTGATTGTTAATTTTTCATTAACACCTATTAGCAAAATTATATATATGAAAAGATTGATTTTGGTTGCAAAAACTAAAAGTTAGTCCTTTCTCTGGTGCAGGGAACCCAGGAGCTTGACTTGAAAGGCCAGAGTCACAGAGGGAGACTGCCAGCCCCTGCCTGCATATTTATGGACTTGTTTTTCTAGTGGTAAGTACTCTCCTGACAGCCAGTGCTAAATCTAATCAATCATCCCTTAAATACATCATAGTGTAGATTCACCTCACTCCTTCATTAGCATTCATTAGCAATTAATCAACACAGCAGGAGTCTCTAGAAAGTTCAACAATCCATAAGGTACATTTACATTAAAGATGAGCAAACAGGAGGAGAGATAAAAAGAAACGGGTTGATCAGTGTCAAATCTGGGGTAGAAAACTAAAATTTGATTTGATCTCCCCCAAAACAAAAAATCAACAGAATTTGGTTATTCAGCCTAAGACTTAAACTCTTGATTAACAAGCAGTAGCCTGCGTAACTCCATTACAGTTGTCACAGACAGATTTATGCTCCCATCAGCCTGCTGAGTAGATTTGTTCCACTTCAAGTAAGCCTTATGTATTGTCATTATATCTTCAAAAGAAACGAAAAGACGTTGCATCCAATTTTTTGCAATTGTGGGGAATAGCTTAATTCAGTCCTTAACTGTGTTCTTGCAGAGAGTTGAGGGTTATAATGAAAGCCTATTTCCCTGCAGGATGAAAAGGAGTCCTGCTGTGGCGTATAATACCCTGAACCCATGACAGAGAGCTGTATTGTGCCCACTGAAGTGTCTCTCTTCAACATGAGAGCAATAAGGGGAGGGTGTCTTTCATTGGTCAGAGCATCAGCATAGGATCAAGAATCACAGAGTCCTCTCCTGTCTAACCTAACTGAATTCCTCTGAGCTTTGAGACAATCTTGCCTCAGTTTTGCCATCAAGGGCAGAGTCATATTTCTTGAAGATGGAAAAAAAATAATGCAAAAATCTGTTTTGCACACATTATTTTGATGCTTTAGTTTAATTATTCTCCCTTACCATCTGATTTGAAAGTAATTCAAAATCATTATGCTCACATGAGAAATGTACAATAGCTGGATGGTTTCTCCACTTCAATATAATATTAACTGAGAGATACATGTTTAAAGGTGCTATAGAAATAGCAATTACTGAAGCTAGTCCGAGCTAACATAAATAATACCAACTTGGAATATAAATGCCACATGATAACTGATATATGTTAAGCATGTGGCACATTTAATTTTAGACATACACACATGTGCATGATTAGAATAAGGTCACAAGCAATATTCACCTGGTCAACACATGTTGAAGTCTTTGACTCATACCATGTATTGAAATCATTTTCCCCCAAACAAATAACTCAAACTTCAGTATAATCCAAACACTCTGCTTCAGTAAACTTATCTCAGCAAGTGTGAGCACAGAATTGCTACCAACAAGATTGCTTTATTTTGAGAATAGTAAATGGTCCTGAAAGATTTTAGTCTCACACTGTAGTGGAAAGAAAGACCTAGATGTTTTTTTCTTTTCATTTCCCTTTGAAGAAAATTTTACAAATGTTACAGTTTGTTGGATTGGTTCAGTCTGGTTCTCCATGGTTATAATTTAAAGTAAGAGGGGAGTGGCTGGCAACTCAGCATGACTCATCATTTGAGTTTCAGAATAGACCTCCAAACTCTCCTGAACCACTGCCACCTCTATTCTTGTTGGGTTGTTCCGGATATTTTCGAAAAGCAGACTATATTCTGGATGTATTTTGAAGAAAAATAGTCTTTTCAAACTTGCACCTCAATAATTTCTCTTTAGTTATTTTTTTCAAATATCTTTTTAAAATAGTTCAAATATTTTTTGAAAAATATTTATCACTGGACCCAAGTTCATTGCTAGTGCACATTTCAGAAGCTGGTATAATTATGCTTAGAAATGCTTTATCTTATCTTGCTACTCCATTTTATTTCAGCAATTCACCATAATGAAGGAAAATAATATAGTCTGGATAGGAAACTGAATTAGCTGATAAAAGCATTAAATTAGAGACATGTTAAGATCTCACTCAGGCCACTGAAGACTCTAGAGGGCTCCATTTAAGTCCAGCAGCAACATAGACCCTCATCCCCTGGACCTCTGACTAAGGCCATTGGCAGTGACTGACAGGTTCACATCAAGAGGCATCAAACCTTCATACATTTTTAAATACCCTAAATGATCCTAATGGAGAATTTAAAACAATTTGGGAATTCGATATTAGGGAAATGCATTCAAATGCAAGATCAGACAAACATATTAGCCAATACTCAAAGTATTAATGGACTTTAGAACTGAATCTGTCCAGGTGAAGATAATTCATAAGGTCTTCTGGACACCAGGGATAGTCTTTAAGATGGGGGTAGGGAGGACACATTCAGGAAATGGGAATAAAAAGTGATAAAGATGGGGAGAGGAGATAGAGGTCAGCACCAGTATAATAGATGCAGACAGAGAAGTAAGTGATTGGTTTCTCATCTACTATTTTCCAGACAGACTGAAATGTGCATTATACCACTTTCCATCCATTCAGTTAGATAAGTTAGCATTCTCACTCTCTCAAAGTCATGAGATTAACATTTTTAAATATATATATGTATTTTCATATGGTCACCAAATTCACAGTAAGAAAACATGGACATGAGCTCCCACCTTCTGTGACTGTGGGGAAACAACTCAACCTCTTTCAGGATTAGTTTATTTTAAAAATAAATTTTCAAGAGAATTAGATGTTATTATGTACATAAATCTCCTGGTTTAGTGCCTGGCTCACTAAATGGTAGATATTATCATTATCATTACGGTTACTAAAAGTAGATTAGGCAAAGTGCCCAGAGACAAGATTTAAGAACAAAATTCAGGAACACCTTCATGAACTTGAATTCAGTAGCAATGTATGCAATAGTACATTCCAATGATGTCTCCAGTGACTGCCCTTATGTTCACGGTTTTCATTGTTTGCAAGCAATATAATCACCTAATTGTATGCACTCTTATATTAATCTGAAAAAAAATAAGAATATAATAGTTATTCATCGCAGCTCAATTCATAATTCCCAAGTCATGGAAGAAGCCTAAGTGCCCATCAGCCCATGAATGGATTAATAAATTGTGGTATATGTATACCATGGAATACTATACAGCATTAAAAAATGGAGACTTTACGTTCTTTGTCTTTACATGGATGGAGCTGGAAAATATTCTTCTTAGAAAAGTATCCCAAGAATGGAAGAAAAAGTATCCAATGTACTCAGCCCTACTATGAAACTAATTT
>CAUYRH010087873.1:0-15756 GCA_963574655.1 Perodicticus potto
CCTCCCAGGTAGCTGGGATTACAGGCGCCCGCCACAACGCCCAGCTGATTTTTGATGCAATTCGGCCGGGGCCGGGTTTGAACCCGCCACCCTCGGTATATGGGGCCGGCGCCCTACTCGCTGAGCCACAGGCGCCGCCCAACACCATTTCTTCTAAGGTGGCCCAGAGAAGCCGAAATGTTGGACACCCCTGACCTAAACTGAACTTCAGTCAGTGTGGAGTACGTGGCCCATAGTAAGCAGTCAAAACATACTGTAGTAAACTATATAAGAGATGATAGTGCCTTTGACTGTGGTGATGGAGAGAAATGTCCAAATTAGAGAGACATGCAGTTAAGCCTGTGCCTGAGTGTAAAGGATAAAAAGTGGTTGGGTTGCCCACATTCTTCTGTATTACTCCCCATTTCCTTCTTTACATAGTAGCCACATTGATTTGCTTATAGTTCACTGTAATCAGAGTAATCATCCGTAGTTCTTTACTTAATATGGTTATTTTTGCATAAAATATCCTCAAACCCATATTTTTTAAGATTAAGCTTAGGAACCAACACTTCCAGTAAGCCTTCCCTTTACTCTTCATCTCTCATTTTCACCCTTACCCTATCCTTGGGCTGTAGACATAATTCAAAAGAGAAATGTTATTTTTCTTTGACTTTTTATATTAAGGGCTCTATTATATGTCAAATGAGTCACTGGGAAACAGTTTTTGAATGAATAAATCCTCAATATGACCCTATCCTCTTAAGTTTCCTTGCCTCACAAGTTGGTAATTAAGAAATCAGCCAGGCCTGGGGGCTCAAGCCTGTAATCCCAGCACTTTGGGAGATAAAGCTGGGAGGATCGTGGAGGCCAGGAGTTTAAGGCTAGCCTGGATAACATAGGAAGACCCCATTTCTACAAAAAAAAAAAAAAAGAGAAAAATTAACTGGGTATTGTGGTGTGTGCCTGTTGCCAGTGCTACTTAGTAGGCTGAGGCATGCAGATTACCTAAGCCCAGCAGTTTGAGGCTGCCGTGAGCTATGATCATGCCACCGTACTGTGACTTAAGCGGCAGAGTGAAACCGTCTTAAAAAAAAAAAAGGAAATTGATTTTCTGAACATGTTGTAGTAGTGTTAAATATATTTCTATAATGAATGATCTTTTGGTAAAATATTAGCTTTATAAGTTCTGAGTTTTGGTGTGCCAATTTATGAGAGCTTTTGTTTTTGTTTACATCAAGGAGATCCTTGGTAATTGATGTGTAATTGGATAATCAATATATGGGGAAGCTAAGAGATTGACTTTAATGGAACTTAAATGACTAATTTTCTATGTACATCTATTGTATTAAGGAATTAAAAGGATTTATTTTTTTGTACAAGAAAATATTAATAATAGTTAACTTTGGGGAATGAGATTCACAGATGGACGCATGCTTTTAAAATTAAATTTTAGGGCAGCGCCTGTGGCTCAGTGAGTAGGGCATTGGCCCCATAAGGTGAGGGTGGTGGGTTCAAACCCCACCCTGGCCAAACTGCAACAAAAAAAACTAGCCAGGCATTGTGGCGGGTGCCTATAGTCCCAGCTACTCAGGAGACTGAGGCAAGAGAATCACCTAAGCCCAAGAACTGGAGGTTGCTGTGAGCTGTAATGCCACAGCACTCTACAGACGGTGACAAAGTGAGACTCTGTCTCTAAAAAGAAACCAAATAAATAAATTAAATTAAATTAAATTTTACATAGTAAATACCAGAGAATTAAGGAGGAAAACAGTGACAGAAGAAAATTAAAATAGAAATGAACATATGCATGAGACATAGTGCTTGGTTCATGGGAATGAATTTGGGCACATTGGCTTGGTCTGGTGTGGTCTGTGGAAAGTGTACTAAAATAGAACTTAAGAGGAGTTTTGTTTCTGTTCTTGTTCCATTATTAATGTATGTTTATATTTACAGGGACGTGCATGCAGTATGTCTCTGGGATGATAAAGGCCCAGCAAAAATCCATCAGGCTTTAAAAGAAGACATTCTTGAGTTTATTAAGCAAGCACAAGCAGTAAGTTCTGCTTCTTTATTTTAGATTGCTTTTAAAACTACTGAAAACAACATCATATTTTATGATTTTGAAGGTAGGACTTCTGAAGTAATTTCAAAATGCCTTAAGTTTTAACACAGTTGGGGTTTTTTTGTTGTTTTTGTTTTGAGATAAGAGTCTCACTTTGTCAACCCTTGGTAGAGTGCTGTGGCATCATAGCTCACAGCAATCTTAAACTCTTGGCCTCAAGCCATGCTCTTGCCTCAGCCTCCCAAGTAGCTGGGACTACAGGCACATACCACAACACCCAGCTATATTTAGATATGAAGGAAGTCTCGCTCTGGCTCAGGCTGGTCTTAAACCTGTGAGCTTAGGCAATTCACCTGCCTCAGCCTCACAGAGTGCTACTAGGATTATAGGCATGAGCCACTTCACCCAGCCAACACAGTTGTTCCATAAATTTTTTAATGAAATGGTTGTTACTAGTTGGGCTTTTTTCCCCCACTGTGATATTTCTGTCATGAGAGTACATTATTAACTTCAGTTAAAAGATACTATCAAGAATTTAGGGCTCGGTGCTTGTAGCGCAGCGGCTAGGGCACCAGCCACATACACCAGGGCTGGCGGGTTCAAACCCAGCCTGGGCCCGCCATACAACTACAACTACAACAAAAAAGTAGCCGGGTGCTGTGGTGGGCACCTGTAGCCCCAGCTACTCGGGAGGCTAAGGCAAGAGAAGCACTTAAGCCCAGGAGTTTGAGGTTGCTGTGAGCTACAGCTTTCTACTGAGGGTGACGTAGTGAGACTCTGTCTCCAAAAAAAAAAAAAGAATTCAGTTTTTTATATGTTTTTTAGATGTCTCCACCATGATTTTATTTTTGTCATGACTAATACCTCTTCTCAGTTGACAGTAAATTTTTTTTTTTTTTTAAGAGACAGAGTTTCACTTTGTTGCCCTCGGTAGAGTGCTGTGGCGTCACAGCTGATGGCAACCTCCAACTCCTGGGTTTAGGCGATTCTCTTGCCTCAGCCTCCTGAGTAGCTGGGACTACAGGCTACCGCCACAACATCTGGCTATTTTTTTGTTGCAGTTTGGCCGGGGCCGGGTTTGAACCTGCCACCCTTGGTATATGGGGCCAGCGCCCTACTCATTGAGCCACAGGTGCCGCCCTGACAGTAAATTTTTTTTTTTTTTCTTTTTTTGAGACAGAGCCTCAAGTTGTCACCCTGGATAGAGTGCCGTGGCATCACAGCTCACAGCAACCTCCAATTACTGGGCTCAAGCAAGTCTCCTGCCTCCGCTTCCCAAGTAGCTGGGACTACAGGCGCCCGCTACAACGCCCGGCCATTTTTTGGTTGCAGCCGTCATTGTTGTTTGACGGGCTGGGCTGGATTTGAACCCGCCAGCTCAGGTGTACGTGGCTGGCGCCTTAGCTCATTGAACCACAGGCGCCAAGCCAGTAATTTTTTTTAATTCCAGATGCTTCTCCAATTGTAAAATCTCTGGACTGTCCTTTGTACCATTACTGCTGAGTTGAAATTTAGTGTTTATGTGTTAATATATATAAATGGTTAATATTATAGAAATGAAGACATCTCATCTAGACAGTAGATTAATCACATAAGAGTTAATTTTGTTTTGATTTTATTAACACCTTGTGATGTATTACTTTGAATGAGCTATTCAAAGGCTTCTGTAGTGAGTAAATCCCTTACTGTTTTGAGGAGGGGCCTAAGGACATGAGATTATTTATTTTCTCCCATCCAAATAGTAACCAGGTCCAACCCTGCTTAGCTTCCGAGATCAGATGAGATCGGGCAAGTTCAGGGTGGTATGGCCATAGACAGTTATTTACTTTCTATAGCATGACGTCTGGGGGGCCGGGTACAGTTGCTCACACCTGTAATCCTAGCACTCTGGGAGGCCAGGGAGGGTGGATTGTTTGAGCTCACGGGTTCAAGACCAGCCTGAATATGAGCAAGACCCTGTCTTTACGAAAAAAAAAAAAATAGCCAGGCATTGTGGCAGAGGCCTATCATCCTAGCTACTCAGGAGGCTGAGACAAGAGAATCGCTTGAGCCCAAGAGTTTGAGGTTACTGTAAGCTGATGCCCAGGGCAAAATAGAGACAGCTGCTCTGTCTCAAACACACACACACACACACAATGAAGTCTGAAAACTAGAGGCTAGAATTTCTTATTCTTTAGTTGGATTTTTACATCAATGCCTTGTACAGTATTAGTAAAAATTACCTGTTAAGGGGTGGCACCTGTGGCTCAGTGAGTAGGGAGAAGGCCCCATATACCGAGGGTGGCAGGTTCAATCCCGGCCCCAGCCAAACTGCAACAAAAAATAGCTGTGCTTTGTGGCAGGCGTCTGTGGTCCTAGCTACTTGGGAGACTGAGGTAAGAGAATCGCCAGGAGATGGAGGTTGCTGTGAGCTGTGACACCGCGGCACTCTATTGAGGGTGACAAAGTGAGACTCTGTCTCTAAAAAAAAAGAAAAAATTATTTGTTAAAAATTTTGTTAAATACTAATAGTTGTTAAGCAGTTGAAAATGATAAATGAGTTTTTTCTAAATATAATTGAAAAGATACTGAAATCAAGTATATAATTGGTAATACTAATGTCATGTTAGATATTACTTTTGAAATTAATCGGTTTGTTAATAACATCTTGATAAATTTTTTAGTTGTAGCTTTATAGGAAATTATCTTTTTTAAAAAAAGCCAGTTTTCAGGCTTTACTTAGAGACTTAAATACAGTATTTCTTTTCTTTTCTTTTTTTTTTTGTAGAGACAGAGTCTCACTTTATTGCCCTCGGTAGAGTGCTGTGGCGTCACACAGCTCACAGCAACCTCCAACTCCTGGGCTTAGGCGATTCTCTTGCCTCGGCCTCCCGAGTAGCTGGAACTACAGGCGCCCACCACAATGCCCGGCTATTTTTCTGTTATGCAGTTCGCCAAGGCCGGGTTTGAACCCGCCACCTTCAGTATATGGGGCCAGCACCCTACTCAATTAGCCACAGGCACTGCCCTTAAACACAGTATTTCAATATCACAGTTTAATCAGAAGGGTTTTTTGTTTTGGGTTTCTTTTTTTTTTTTTAGATAGGGTCTTATTCTGTTATCTGGACTAGATTGCAGTGGCATGGTCACAATTCACTGTAATGTCAAACTGTTGGGGTAAGTGATCCTCTTGCTTCAGCCAAGTAGCTGGGACCATAGGCACACACCACTAAGCCTAGCTGATTATTTCCTTTTTTATTTTTGTAGAATAGGGTCTCACTCTGTTGGTCATGCTGGTCTCAAAACTCTTGACCTCAAGAGATCATCTGGCCTCAGCCTCCCAGAGTCCTGTGACTATAGATGTGAGCCACCATACATGCCTGGTCCAAAACTATTTTTCTTTATTTATTTTTATTTTTATTTAAAAAAATTTTTTTGGAGACAAGAGTCTCTTTGTCACCCTTGGTAGAGTGCTATGGCATCATAGCTCACATAGCAACTCTTGGTCTCAAGCGATTCTCTTGCCTCAGCCTCCTGAGTAGCTGGGACTACAGGTGCCTGCCACAACATCCGGCTAGTTTTAGAAACGGGGTCTCGCTCTGGCTTAGGCTGGTCTCCAGCCTGTAAGCTCAAGCAATCTACCAGCCTCAGCCTCCCAAGTACTAGTATTATAGGTGTGAGCCACTGCGCCCGGCCTCCAGAACTATTTTTCTGAAGCCAAGCTCAGTGATGGGCACCTATAGTCCTTGCTACTTGGGCAACTGAGGTGGGAGAGTTGGTAAAACTCAGGAGCTCAAGTTTAATGTGGACAATATAGTAAGACACCATTTATTTAAAAAAGGGAGAGAAAATGGTTTTCTCAGAATTGATTTAGAAGTAATTTCTACTTGTATTAGAAAATATATCAGGTTAATTTTTTAATTATTATTATTTTTTGAGACAACATTGCCTGGGCTAGAGCGTAGTGGTGACATACCTCACTACAATGTCATATTCGTGGGCTCAAGCAATCCTTCTGCCTCAAGCCTCTCAAGTAGCTGGAACTACAGATATGTTTCACCATGCCCTTTTAAATTTTCTATTTTTTTTAGTGGAGATGGGATTTTGCTATGGTGCTCAGGTGGTCTTGAACCTCTGGCTTCAGCAGTCTTCTCACATTGGCCTCCAAAAGTGCTTGGTTTGTAGTCATGAGCCACTGCATCCAGCCCTCTTTTATGATTTTTGATAAAGATAAATTATGTTTCTTTCAAATTGATAGAACTTTATTCTTTAATTTCTGAAATGGCCAAATATAGCCCGGGCCCAAGAAACAACGACGAGTGCACACCCTACCCTCACCCCCCAAAAATAGCTGGGCATTGTGGCGGATGCCTGTGGTCCCAGCTACTTGGGAGGCTGAGGCAAGAGAATCGCTTAAACCCAGGAGTTGGAGGTTGCTGTGAACGGTGATGCTACGGCACTCTACCCAGGGCGACAGCTTGAGGCTCTGTCTCAAAAAAAAAAAGAAAAAAAATATCCAGGTATGTGGCAGGCATCTCTACTTTCAGTTACTTGGGAGATTGAGATAAGAGGATCGCTTGAGCCTGAGGGTTTGAGGTTGCTCAGAGCTATGATGCCACGGCACTCTACTGTGGGCAACAGAATGAGACTGTGTTTCATAAAATAAAAAGAATCAGCGGAGATATTGTTAACAGGCATTTAAATTATACTCAGCACTAGCAAACAAAATATGTAAGGGTTTCACTGTAGCTTGACTGAATAAAGTCTGGAAATGTAGACCTCAGCAAGATCCCTAGGACGAGATTCAGCACTATTAAAAGTAGACACTTATGTTAGACTTAAGTGTATAATTTTTAAACTATTAAGAAAATTTAGAGCCGAGGCGCAGTGGTTTTTGCCTGTAATCCTAGTACTCTGGGAGGCTGAGGCAGGTGGATTGGCTAAGCTCACAAGTTCGAGACCAGTCTGAGCCAGAGTGAGACCTTGTCGATAAAAATAGCTGGGCGTTGTAATGGGCACCTGTTGTCCCAGCTACTTGGTAGGCTGAGGCAAGAGAATCTCTTGAGCCCATGAATTTGAGGTTGTTGTGAGCTGTGACACCATGGCACTGTACCAAGGGTGACAAAGTGAGACTGTGTCTCCAAAAAAAAAAAAACACACAGAAAGAAAGAAAATTTAGTTTTGTGAGTCTTTACTAAACAATCTTCAGCTGAACTTACTTCGTTAGGAAGCCCCAAATCTCCCAAATGGGAGAGACAACATGTATTAAAATGTTTACTATAGCATTTTTAAAGGACAAGAAATAAATAAAAATAATAAACACAATGCTTGGGAAATTATTAGAAAATTGGGTTTTCCTTCTTTTTACATTAACAACTATTTTATTTGTTCATAATTGTGTGGCATAGTCATTTGGGCTGATCTAACCTAAGCTTATTAATGCAGCAACAGTTAGCTTTTGGCTCTTTAAGGACTGGGTGGTCTGAGAGAGCATTAAGCAGATATTTAGCATGTAGTGCTGGCTTTCTCTTCCCCTGTGTGATTTCTCATTCTTAGAAAACCAGTTTTTGAGGTGAAAGTGAAATCTGTAAGACCTGAATCTTCAGGTCTTGGCTTGAAAAATCTCACAACATTAAATCTATGACATTGTTTTGGTCAGAGCAAGTCACAGGACTGGCCCAAACGCCAGAAGTGGGGAAATGGGCTCCAATACCTTTTTTAAAAACTTAACATATAATTCACATATCATAAAATTCACCCTCATAAAACATGTGAATTAATGAGTTAGTATATTCATAAAATAATGCAACTATCAGCCACTTATTCCAGAATATTTTCATCACCTTAAAAAGAAACTTAGTAGCTGTTAACAATCACTCCCACTGCTAATCTACTTTCTGGCTCTATGGATTTACCTGGTTTTGACATTTCTTATAAATGGAATCAGACAATATATGTAGCTTTTTGTAATTCGTTTCTTTCACTTTGATAATGATTCCAAGATTCATCTGTGTTATAACATTTATTAGTATTTTGTTTCTTTTTATGGTTGAATGATACTCAGTTGTGTATATTCCATATAGGGGCTTATCCATTCATCAGCTGATGGACATTTGGGTCATTTTTACTTTTTGTTTATTTTGAATAATACTGGTAGGAACATTCATGTATAAGATTTTTTGTGAGTATGTTTCATTGTCTCTTGGATATAATACAGTTTGTACAATAAATTTTAAAAATTTCAATTATAGAATGAAAATGTTTTATTTTTGTTCTTCAAAGCACCAGGATTTATTTTAAATTGGTATGATTTTTTTTTTCAGCGAGTACTGAGCCATCAAGATGATACAGCTTTGCTAAAAGCATATATTGTTGAATGGCGAAAATTCTTTACACAATGTGATATTTTACCGAAACCTTTTTGTCAACTAGAGATTACTTTAATGGGTAAACAGGGCAGCAATAAAAAATCAAATGTGGAAGACAGTATTGTTCGAAAGGTAAGTTAATTTTTCCCCATTGTTTTCCTCATATTCTTTAGGCAGAAGATAATTTAAGGTTTTCTACTTCACGTTTAAATTTCTTTTCAGCTTTTACTAGAATTTATTGAATAATATTTTTCTTTCACATCTCTTTAGCTTCAATTCTCTTTCATTTTCTTATGTGGTCTTAAGCTGCAGATCTGTGTCTTCAAATGTTACTCTTTTGCTTTTTCGTTTTTCTTTTCCTATTTTTTTGTTTGTTTGTTTGTTTCAGAGTCTCACTTTATTGCCCTCGATAGAGTGCCGTGGCGTCTCACAGCCCACAGCAACCTCCTATTCCTGGGCTCAAGCAATTCTCTTGCCTCAGCCTCCCAAGTAGCTGGGACTACTTGCCTCAGCCTCCCGAGTAGCTGGCCCGCCACAACGCCCGGCCATTTTTTTTTTTTATGTTTTGCAGTTCAGCCGAGGCCAGGTTTGAACCCGCCACCTTCGGTATACTAATACTAGGAAAAGAAGGGCGGCGGAGCCCTACTCGCTGAGCCATAGGCGCTGCCCTTCTTTTCCTAGTTTTATCTTCAATATTTTATTTTCCTATTCTTTTGTTGTACTTTTACTATAAATTAAACTACTTTTCCCCTCTTGTAAAAATCTCTCTTTATTATGTCATCTGATAAATTTGTGTTTAATCATGACAAAATTGTTCTCTATTTTATAATCTTCCTTTTATGCAGTTCTAGCTTTTATTAATATAAACTCAGTGTGTATGTGCTTATTTTCACATTTTGTATAGTTTCTAACTATTAATAAAAGCTTTGTGCCCAGTAACCAGTCATGATTTAATGGAAAGAACTTAGTCTTGAGAGTGAAGGGTCCTAGGTTTCCCTTTCAGCTCTTCAGTACTCTTCAAAATCTCTGTCCTCATTATCCATGTATCTTCCTACTTATGCAACACAAGTGGAACCATAGATTTGAAAAGTAAAAAATGCCATTTGAACTTTAAACAACTAACTGTTTGCTGTAATGGTAACAGTAATAAACTCAGGCATTAAAAGAGTGTGGCCTAGGCATTGTTACCCCATACTAGCCTTAAAATTTGCCCTGATGTTGAGAGGGATACTGTAAATTTAGATAACCAATGGTTCTTTAGCAGTAGAATTAACTGCAATGTGGAAAATTTGTGGCCAGGTGTGGTGGCTCATGCCTGTAATCCTAGTGCTCTGAGAGGCCGAGGTAGGTGGATTGCTTGACCTCAGGAGTTTGAGACCAGCCTAAGCAAGAGCAAGACTGCGCATATCTATTAAAAAATAGAAAAACTGGGCGGCACCTGTGACTCAAGGAGTAGGGTGCCAGCCCATATACTGGGGATGGCGGGTTCAACCGGCCCCGGCCAAAACTGCAAAAAAAAAAAAAAAAATAGAAAAACTGACCGGTTGTTATGGCAGGCATCTGTACTCGAGAGGCTGAGGCAGGCAGATCACTTTAGCCTAGGAGTTTGAGGTTGCTGTGAGCTATGATACCACAGCACTCCCGTCTAGGGTAACTGAGTGAGACTGTCTTTAAAAAAAAGAGAGAGAAATTTGTACCAAACAAAAAAGGTGAAAAATACTTCTAGATGCTATTTAATTTGCATTCCCATACTCCTGTCCTCTTTTTGTTCTTCTTTTATTCCTTTAATTTTTACCATTCTTCATTGATTCTGAGAAGCAGTATCATTTAATAAGTAAGAGTATTGAGCATGGTACCATAGTTGTTGGATTCAAAGCCCATTGTTTGCTATTTACAAGCTGCATGAATGTGGGAAAGCTAGCGTTGCTTTCTGTGCTCCAGACCTCCCATATATAAAGGGGAAATAGCCAGGTGCAGTGGCTTACACCTGTAATCCCAACACTTGGGGAGGCTAAAGTAGGTGGATTGCCTGAGCTCACAGGTTACAGACCTGCCTGAGCCAGAGCAAGACCTCGTCTTGAAAAAAATAGCTGGGCATTATGGCGGGCGCTTGCAGTCCCAGCTACTTGGGAAGCTTAAGGAAGAGAATTGCTTAAGACCAGGAGTTTGAGGTAGCTGTGATCTGTGATGCCAGGGCTTTCTACCGTGGGTGACAAAGTAAGACTCTGTCTCAAAAAAAAAAAAAAAAAAGATCCTAAAAAAATTAAAAATTAAAAATAAAGAAATAAAGGGGAAGTAATAATAGTATCTGTGTAAAGGTTGTGAAGATTAAGTATGTGTGGAAAATACATGGAGCATTCCCAGGTATACAGTGAGTGTTATAAAACTATTCACTCTTATTATTATTGCTGCTGCTGTTACTAGTACATGTATATCTCTTATATTTGACTAAATTACTTGGAGCAATAATGTATGCTCATCAACATGAATATGCTATTTCCATCACTTTAACAGAACATTTATAAGCTAGGGTTGCATATTCTTTTTTTAAAATCTGGTGTAAACATTTTCATTGGTCCTCTTTATTTGTGTGTATGTGTGTGTGTGTATATATATATATATATATATTTTTTTTTTTTTTTTATGTGTATGCAGAGGTAAATGCATGTGAGTATTCCACACACACTAAGACTTCTGAAATTCAGTCTTGGAACTATAGGAGAAGCAACATTTTCCATTTTATAACCACCACCTAAAATTTATACTTTTATTTTGATTGCTCGATACCAAGGAAAGCAAGTAAATAAAAGACAGAGCTGGGATTCAAACCCAATTATGTCTCATTCTGAAAAACCATTTTTTACTATTATATGCTAAATATACTGCTTCCCTGGAGTAGTCACATGAACACAGCCAAAGAATTTGTTTTGCTTTCTTAGTGTTTGTACACGGTACTTGGTATATTAATAATTGAAAATCATATCATATTTTGTTCATATTTCGTTCATGTTTTCCTAGCTTATGCTTGATACATGGAATGAGTCAATCTTTTCAAATATAAAGAACAGGCTCCAAGACAGTGCAATGAAACTGGTACATGCTGAAAGATTGGGAGAAGCTTTTGATTCTCAGCTGGTCATTGGAGTAAGAGAATCTTACGGTATGTTCTGAACTTTTATGATTATAATTTCTCATTCATGGAAATTCTAGGATATACTATCCTATGTAGAATACAGGATAGTACTATAAGAGTTATGATAGTTAGCATAACTAACTGATGAAGTCACATCAACTTTTTGTGCCAGATGTTTTTCTTAAGAACACATAAATGATATCTATTTTGCTTTAAAGAAACCTGTAAAAATTTGTTAATGTTAATATTTATTATTTTCTCCATATACTTCTTGACTGAAAATCTTTGTAGTGACTTAAGTCAGAGAAATATAAATTAGAATTTGTAGCTCATAAAAAGTAACTGTAGCTCATAAAAAGGTTTTATATTTGTTTTCAAGAAGTATGTTACTTCCATGTATACTTCTCTCCTAACTTCTTAGCTTCTGACGATGATATTCACATTTATTTCCTCTGATTTAGAATATTGTTCTTCCTCCCTCTTCCTCATCTAACTTATCCTCATCCTCTGTTTCTTCATGGGGGCCCTTCCTAATTCCCAGACTAGATTATGTCATCTCACTGAGTACTTCATACTACCTTTGCTTCACTGACTTAATACTTTTGTTTAATTGTCTTGTTGACACTGTATCTTTTTTTGAACACACAATGCCTGTCACAAAATCATTCTCGGTAAGTATTTCTTGAATCAGTGAAGCTCTGAAGTTACTTGAATATCTTTTTCTCTATTACCCCCATATTTTTTAGTAAGTCTTTAGGTTTTTATTAGCAGTGTCCTTGAAAAAAAATTCTTTTTGTTTCCTTGTTCCTGAAATTTATTTATTTTTTTCCTTGAGACAGAGTCTCACTCTGTCGCCCTGTGTAGAGTGCTGTGGCATCATAGCTCACAGCAACCTCAAACTCTTTGGCTTGAGCAATCCTCAAGCCTACCAAGTAGGTGGGGTCAGACACCCACTATAGCATCCACCCACCTTGGCCTCCCAGAGTACTAGGATTCCAGGCAAGAGCTACCATGCCTGGCCAAAATTTATTCATTGCTATTTGTTTTGTTTTGTCTTTGAGACAGAGTCTCAAGCTGTTGTGCTAGGTAGAGTGCCATGGCATCATACCTCACAGCAACGTCAAACTCTTGGGCTTAAGCGATTCTCTTGCCTCATCCTCCCAAGTAACTGGGACTACAGGCGCCTGCCACAACGCCCAGTTATTTTTTATTGCAGTTGTCACTGTTTTTTTTTTTTAGCTGGCTCGGGCTGGGTTCGAACCTGCCACCCTTGCTGTATGTGGCTGGTGCCATAACCACTGTGCTACAGGTGCCAAGCCTTTGTTTTGTTTTTTTCTTTGTTTTGTTTTTTTTTTGAGAGAGAGCCTCAAGCTGTCACCCTGGATAGAGTGCCGTGGCATTACAGCTCACAGCAACCTCCAATTCCTGGGCTCAAGCCAGTCTCTTGCCTCCACCTCCCAAGTAGCTGGGACTATAAGTGCCTACCACAACGCCCGGCCATTTTTTGGTTGCATCTGTCATTGTTGTTTGGCGGGCCTGGTCTGGATTTGAACCTGCCAGCTCAGGTGTACATGGCTGGCGCCTTAGCCCGTTGAGCCACAGGTGCTGACCCTGTTTTGTTTTTTTGTTTTGTTTTTTGAGACAGAGCCTCAAGCTGTCACCCTTGGTAGAGTGCTGTGGCATCACAGCTCACAGTAACCTCCAATTCTTGGGCTCAAGTGAGTCTCCTGCCTCCGCCTCCCAAGTAGCTGGGACTACAGGTGCCCGTCACAATGCCCGGCCATTTTTTGGTTGCAGCCGTCATTGTTGTTTGGCAGGCCAGGGCTGGATTCGAACCCGCCAGCTCAGGTGTAGGTGGCTGGCGCCTTAGCCTGTTGAGCCACAGGCACCGAGCCGCCCCTGTTTTGTTTTTTTGAGACAGTCTCAAGCTGTTGCCCTGAGTAGAGTGCCATGACGTCATAGCTCACAGCAACCTCAAACTCTTGGACTTAAGCGATTCTCTTGGCTCAGCCTCCCAAGTAGCTGGGACTACACTGCGCCTGCCACAATGCCCAGCTATTTTTTGGTTGCAGTTGGCATCTTTGTTTAGCAGGCCCAGGCAGGGTTCGAACCCTCCACCCTTGGTGTATGTGGCCGGCGCCCTGCCAACTGAGCTTTCATTCATTGTTATTTGGACTGCAACCAGTTTAGACCCCTTTAAACTGTACATGTATACATGTAGACCAGAGGTGTCTACCCTTTTTTTTTTCTCTGCTGCACATTGGAAGAATAAACGTTGTCTTGAGCCACACATTAAATGTACAAACACTAAGGAAAGCTGGTTAGCACAAAACAAAGGTCCGTGCATACTTTTCGTGATATCTGACCTCATAGGTAAGAAAAAAAAAGGCCTCGCAAAATCAACACGTGGCCTGCTGGGCACAGGTTGAACACCCCTGATTTGAAGTAGGCTTCTTATCGCTGCCGTTTAGTCTATGTACTGTTCATAAGATTAATTTTTAAGTACTATTAACATTTTTCCTGGTTACCTCTTAAGTGGTACATTGTACTAAATTCATGTTACTTAATTTGAGATTTGAAGCTCCACAACCATTCCTAATTTACTTTTCTACATTATCTTCCTTTAACCTTGTAAGGTACTTCAACAACATATTTACTGTAACTTGTGTTTTTATGCCTCTGAATGTTTTATTTAACTTACTAATTTCTATCTGTGCAAATCCTAGTTTATTATTTGTGATTCAATTTAAATTCGTATCTTCTATGAATTTTTGGTTGATCATCCAGTTAGAAATCTGTCTCTTTCCTATTCAAAAACAATAATCCATATTATCTATACTATTTATGTTACCTTACTGCTTTGTGCTGCTATTTTTCGAAGTTTCTTATGAAGAAGAATTTTGTCTTACCTGGTTATGCGTTTTCTTGAGTGTTGTTATCCTCAATATTTATTTCATTTATTATACTCAAAATACTGATTTAGATTATAATTAGAGTAAAATTTTATTTTCTGTTTTTCAGTTAACCTTTGTTCTAATCCTGAGGATAAGCTTCAAATTTATAGGGACAATTTTGAGAAGGCATACTTGGATTCAACAGAGAGATTTTATAGAACTCAGGCACCCTCGTATTTACAACAAAATGGTGTACAGAATTATATGAAATATGTAAGTGAGAACTTAGTATATGTGATAATTTGAGGTCTTCCCTTCCTTTTCTTAAAATGATTGCTATTTTGCTTCTGGGCAGGCAGATGCTAAATTAAAAGAAGAAGAAAAACGAGCACTACGTTATTTAGAAACAAGACGAGAATGTAACTCTGTTGAAGCAGTAAGTAATTTCTTAATTGTACATTTTATGAGATTATGAGAAGCACAGGAATGGCAAATACATGACACAGATAACATTATCTTTTGTCATACTCTGACCCAGCATTACTAACTGACTATAGTACCCTGTCCCAATGAGCCAAAGCCCAGCTTCAAGAGGCACCTTACTCAGAACACAATGTTCTTCAGAGACATTGTGCAAGATAAATCTATTTGCCATCCCTACTCTAGACTTTTAATATTTAATGTACTTAATTTTGAATCATTAGTCTCCTCTATTATCTTTTATGTGTGTCTAAAATTAACCATTTTAGTAATTTTCGTGTTGCAAGTAAAATGTACTCCTTGTAGATAAGAGTTGATTCTCATTTATCACAGCAATTATATTTGATAACATGGCTATAAATACTGAATTAGTGAATACTAAACTATTACTCCTATGGGACATTTCTTCTTGTCCCAGGAAGGTGTTTCAAACTTCACCTTTTCAGGAGGTAAAATATTAATTATTTGATAAGAGAACATCAGCTTTTTATAGTGTTGTTTTGTTTATTTTGTGTGTTTATTATTTATTTTAAGATCCTCATTTAAACAAAAACTAATCAAAAGTAGTAGACATGTATATAAAACCAGCACATTGTATCCCATGATTGCATTTATGTACGCAACCATGATTTAATAAAAATAAATAAATAAAAGTAGTAGACATACTAGGTATTTTATTTTATTTATTTATTTTTTTTGAGACAGAGCCTCAAGCTGTCACCCTGGATAGAGTGCTTTGGCATCACAGCTCACAGCAACCCCCAATTCCTGGGCTCAAGCGAGTCTCCTGCCTCTGCCTCCCAAGTAGCTGGGACTACAGGTGCCCACCACAACGCCCGGCCATTTTTTGGTTGCAGC
>CAUYRH010087875.1:0-83109 GCA_963574655.1 Perodicticus potto
AGGGACAGAGGTGAGGTCAAGGAGGCAGGAGGAAACGGAGAGGCCTCCTTTCTACAACATGTTTACCAGGAAACTACCAACAGGCTTTTGAGGCAGAAATCAGGGTACTGGTGAAACTTACTAAATATAGAATATCAATGTCTTCATATAGTGATTTAAAAAATGCCGTGAAGGCTATCTCTAACAGTATGATCAAAATATTTCTGATTGTATATGAAGTAAGCACATTGTGCCCCATGATTGCACCAATGTACACAATTATGATTTAATAAAATTATTAAAAAGAAAAAGAAATAATAAACAGCCCATGGGTCGGGAGGACAAGCCTGGCGGGAAGGGAGTGCCCTCCGTTTCCTCTCCCCTCTTCCCCTGTCCTCGCTGCTGGCTCAGAGGCTCCTGCTAACCCCGGTGAGAGCCAGCGAGGTGAGAGCCTCAGCTTGGATTTTGTTTGATGACTGAACTCTATGCACAGATTTTCTTTGAGAGTTAATTTTGCGACCCGATGTGGAGTCCCTGCCAGGCTAGTGTAGTTTATTGTGCTGTCCACCTGCGGTAAGAGTTCACTCAATGTTAGGTGAGATATAACAAATGGAGGCAGGCATCCTTGTCTCAAGGTTGCATTTGAGTCCGAAGGGAACAATGATTTCATACATGTAAGCTCCTCATAAAATTCGGAACGTGGTATTATGTTGTATTTTGCAAAACTTACTATGTGGATCTAAATAATAAAGTGGACCTATTTTCCTAAAATGAAACAGGGTTAGGAAAAGAGTGAGGAACTCCTGACCAAGAGGCTATTCTCCTGAACTATTTTTGGTTTAATGATAATATGTATTGATTAGAATTTATAATTCTTTTTTTTTTGAAGAGACAGAGTCTCACTGTATCACCCTCGGTAGAGTGCCGTGCGTCACACAGCTCACAGCAACCTCCAACTCCTGGGCTTAGGCAATTCTCTCACCTCAGCCTCCCGAGTAGCTGGGACCACAGGCACCTGCCACAAAGCCTGTCTATCTTTCTGTTTTGCAGTTCGGCCGAGGCTGGATTTGAACCCGCCACCTTCAGTATATGGGGTTGGCGCCCTACTCGATGAGCCACAGGCGCCACCAGCATTTACAATTTTTAAGAGGAAAAAATCATTCCAATCTCTTCATTCAAACAAAACTGTTATTATTTGTCTTGTATTTCAATTTATAGGTTTATATCTCATAGTCACATTATGTATTATTTTATATCTTATTACATCGCAACATTTAAACGAAGTTCCACCTTGTCACTGAGTTGTTGAAATTATTATTTTGGCAGGTCCTAGTGGCCTGATTTACTATGCACTGGACTTTGCTGAACACTTTTCTTGATTTGGATTGTTTCCAAATGTTTGTTTTTATAAATACTGTGGTTGAGATCTGTGCCCTTTTGCTTTTCTGTGATCACCTTTTCTCCATGCCTAAGTATTTAGATAGAGCACATTCATAGAAATTGAAGTTTGGCACAATGACCATAGGCTATTTGGTATTAAAAAAAATGAGTTAAGTACCTATGTGATTTTTTCTGGTTACAAAAACAACATGAAACTTCTAAATAAAGACCAAAATACTTCTTTTTTTAAAAATTAATTATTTATTTTTTATTATCTTTATCATTAAATCATAGCTGTGTACAATAGTGTAATCAAGGGGTACAATGTGCTGGCTTCATATGCAATCTTAACTATTTTCATCATCCTGATTAACATAGCCCTCCCAGCAATTTCTCCATGATTATATGAAGACATTTGTATTCTGCATTTAGCAAAACATTAAACCCTGAAATAAATGTCAGCTATACATTCATTTAAGAAAGATAAAATTGAAACAAGGAAATTGATTATTTATCCAACTATTCTAGTTCAGGGTCACAGGTGGTACCAGCCTGTCCCAGCTGCTCAGGGCGCAAACTGGGAGCTGGGCCTGGACAGGACATCAATCCATCACAGTGTACCCTCACCCCCTGGCGCACATACTCTCACACTAGAATCATGTGGACACGCCAGCATATCTAAAGGGCATGGCTACGGGCTGACAGAGGAAACCAGAGGACCTGGAGGATATCCATGCAGACATGGGGAGAATGTGAAGCCCCACACAGCCACGGCCCATAACAAATTTTTCTTCTCATGAACATTGTAACAAAATGATGTTGAACAAAGTGATTTTATCTGAGGATCTAACATACATGTAAGTGGCACTGAAGGACGTACGACAATTAGCCTGACAAAAAGAAGAGAGTATTATTCCACACAGAGAAAAAGGCAGGCATGATGGCTGGAGGCGGAGGTGAGAAAACCCCTGGGATGTCTGAGAACGGGGTGAAGTGTTCCACCTCAGTAGCCCAGAGAGAGGTAGATGCAGGATGGCAAGGAGGACAGTCTGCAATGCAATATTGCCCCACAGGTAGCACCAGCACCCCCTCAACCCTGTGGTCAGCTCTAAACACACAATTGCTGAGCACATTCCATAGGAAATAGACACTCCTGAGTGGTTGGGCTTGATGTAGTAGGTAGCAAAACCAGAAAGGTTAGGATACATTTTTATATTAATGGTCCACCTTTATTATTCTTGAATTCCATATTTCACATTTGCCTACTCATTAAAATGTATTTATAACTCCAAAATAAATATGCTCAGAGTGTTATGGTCATGTGTAGGCACAGGCAGAGCAGTGAAAAGTTGAAGTTATGGGTGGCGCCTGTGGCTCAAAGGAGTGGGTTGCCGGCCCCTTATACCGGAGGTGGCGGGTTCAAATCCAGCCCCAGCCAAAAACTGCAAAAAAAGAAAAAAAAGAAAAAGAAAGTTGAAGTTACCAACACATGTGTCCCTACTGAGGTGAGTGAGTTCATGCTCTGGCTCCTTGTTTCAGCTGATGCTGTAAAAAAAGACCCTTTTCCAGGTGTAGTATGTTTATTGTCCTTTGTATTTTCATTCTTTTTGTTGGTATTTTTGCTATTTAAAGTGGCCCTAGGCATAGTGTTCAAGTGCTGTCTGGGGTCTCACCATACCAGAGGCTGTGATGTGGGGTATGGAGGAAATACTGTGTTATATGAGGTTCTTTCAAGCACGAATTGAGGCACTGTCAGCCCTAAGTTCAATACTGATTAATCACTAATAGACACTAAACAAAGTATTTTTAATGCATATAAAACAAGGTTATGTATTAGTCTATGAAAATATTGTGAGAAGAAGTTTATAGGAACCTAAGCTTGTATTTCCCCTGGAAGCAATGGCTTTGTATTCCCTAATTCATTATTTGCAGTAGCTTTGTGGAACACAACTGCTGTGAGCGATACAACACACTGCATCTTAAATTTCTATGTTGGAATATGGGTATCGCCATAGTTTGGGGTTCATGCAACTGAGTTAACTCTCAGAACTCTTTATATATTTTTTAAACTTTTTCATGTCAATATTATTTATTTAATATAACATTAGACTTTCTTTCTGATAAATAAAACATATTTGTATCTCAAACACTGAGAGTCAATTTTCTCATTTTTACCTTTATTCTGATTCCTTTCATTCCATTTTCAGAATTCACATGTCATTTGAATCAATCTGTTTCTATTTAGGGTCAACTACATCTCCCTTTTTTTCAAAACACAAAAGTGAATCATTGTATTAGTCAGAATGAGCGAAGTTTTGCTCCAAGAGCCAGCAAGTCCCAAATTTCAGTGGGTTGGAACAAGCAAGGTTTATTTTTATTCTTATGTTGCATGTCTATGCCAGGTTAGCTTGGGGTTTTTCTCCATGTCATATTTACCCAACAAAATGAGCAGCAAAGGCCCCACTATTCATCAGGTTACTGATTGATATGGTAGTGGAATAGAACATAACAGAATCACACACACACATGTCTTTCAAATATTTCCACTGAAAGTGATGAGTATCTTTGCCTCTCACATTTCCCCCACTGAAGCCAGACATGGGGTCACGAGCTTGAGTAACTTCAAGGAAGTAAAAGACTCTAATCTGACCACGTGTCTGGAAGAGAAATTGCAACACCAATGACAGCCATATTCTGTCATTCATTCTCTGTACAAATAAAGCACACTCACCTTCTCCCGAAGGCAAACAACCCCAAATACCTTCCATAAAGCATAATGTGCAAAGGCTAAGATTGCTGGGAGAAAACAAGGGGTCACACAAGGATTAAAAAGGCGAATCCCCTGCCTTATCACCACACACTTGATACATGCTGGTGCAACAGGATTGCAATACCCTCACTGCATATTCCCAGCCTCCTATACAAAAGGAAGAACGGAAGCTGTAGAAAAATATCCTGGGATGGATCAAGTTGAATTTACCTGGACATACGTTTTGAGATCCTGCTGCTCAGGGACCAGGGAATTCCCTGCTTAGATCCTTATTTTTATGCCCACAAATACTCCCTTTGTCTGCTTTTCTTCATGGATGTTTGCTCTACCATCTGGAAGGTTCTTCCTTTTATAGTTTCTACAACCATATTCAATGTGGCCCTCAGGACATGTATGCTCACTGAAGTCTGAGAGGTCCCCTCAGCCCACTTTCTCTTCCTAGATATGTAGGGGAGCCTCTGAGTCTCTTTACATCTCTAACAGTCGGTCTATCTTGTCCAGTTTTGTGGTCCTTTTGACAGAACATTTATCTCAAACACTTAGCAGTTACCTTATCTACATGGTTTTTATGTACCAGGGGCCATACCCACCCCTTTTTAGGCATGGCTCTCCTAGTTCCTAACGTCTCTGGTATTTTTTCCCCATTTCTCTATCACTTGATTGAATTTCTGTTTTATATAATTGAGCTTAGTTGATTTGGTGAAAAAGCAATACATTTATATACATTTCCTTGAACCCATGGATGACATTGAAAGATTTGAGTGCCAGGCCTTTAATTAGGTTTTTACTCTGAGACATCTATTCCGAGATGTTTACACTGATTATAATAGATGTAGCTTGTATCTGTTCCTCTCTGCAAAGCTGAGAGTTAAACACCGTTTTTATTATAATATACTTTTAATATTATTGGTAATGTTTAGGGTGACATGGCATTCCCTTTGTAACACTATAAGCCCCTAAACTTGTAGGCTCTTTCTATTTCCTTTCATTATAGTTCATAAAATAGCTGATTGTTTTCTGAACTCTTCCCTTGCTTTTTGCAATGGCTTGCCATACATAGTGACACCCTAGGACTATTTTGTATTCTAATCATTTTCTCTAAATTTCAGAAGTTACTAGAGACAGAAGGGTAATCAAATATTTTACTACAACATAATGGAGCACCAGATTCCAGGCTTAGCCAATCACTTCATTTCTACTCACTATGTAACAAGGTGGTTATGTTTGACTTTTTTATTATGCTAAACTCTGGGCACTGTTATAGGTTAAATTGTGTCTCCTGGAATTTTTATGATAAAGGTCTAACTCCTAGCACCTCAGAATGCACTCAGATTTAGACTGTATTTGGAAATGGAATCATTGCAGGTGTAATTAAAGAGGAGATCATGCTGACCCCGAATCCCACTGGACTAGTGTACTAATTACACCGGCCTGTCTGGGTGCAGACAGGCACACAGGGAAAATAGCAAATGACGATAAAGGAAGAGATTGCCTCATACCATAGAATTCTAAGAATGCCACAGATTTCCAGAAAAAAAGCAGAGCATGTGGAAGAGGCCTGAGACTGATTCTCTTTCACTGTCATCAGATGGAACCAACTCTTCTAACAACTTGGTCTTATGCTTCTCGTCTTTAGAACTGTGAGATAATAACTTCCTGTTGCACAAGCCCAGTTTGGGGAACTCTGCAGTGGCAGCCCTAGCAAACTGCTGCAAGTGTCATTTTCTGTGTGAGTTCGGGCAGACAGTATGATGCTGCCGTCATTAATACCCTCAGCATCGCTTAGTGGGTTACAAAGGACAGGTGCGTTTCTCACTCTTACCACATGTCAGTCATGGGCACATCGGGTGCTCTGCTCTGTGTCATTTTGGCTCAGAGACCCGGGCTCCAAGTCCTCACCAACTGGAGCATTTCTGGTATCTGGAGTAGAAGAAAGAACATGGCAAATTGTTCACCAGCTACAAAAGTTTTCGGCCTAGTGGGAAGCGCATTCCTTCTGTTCTCATCTAATTGGCCCAAGCAGGTCATGTGCCAAGGTTGAAGGGTTGGGTAGAGAATAGATGTGTTGTTCAATAGCTCTGAAGGCTCACAAAGAAATTGTGCTTCTGTCTGGTCTCTTTCCTTGCCTCCATTTGACTATGCTGGATAAGAAGGACGTAATCTACAGATTTCTTTTTTATTAAAATTCTTTTGAAAACTGAGTGTGATTATTGGCTGATTTAATTCCAGTGCAAATGCCTTTCATTCCGTTGGTACATATGCCCCAAAGTGCCACTGTGTGTCAAGGACTGTATTGTGTATAGTTATAGCACAGTCAAACAAGTGCAAATGTCCATCTGAAGTTTTGTAGAGATAGAAAGTTAGATTCAGGAAGCTTCAATAACTCATCCAACTTTAGAGTTAAAATTCAAGCTCAGATATTTAGCCTTTTAATCTGGTGCTTTTTAGATTCTACTTTTGAGTAGGTAGTGAAAAGACCTTCTCATAAACTAGATAAATTAATCATTTAGTAAATGGTTTGTTTGTAAGTGTTGGTTAGGCTCTCTCCATAAATCACTATTTCTCTTTTGTATCTATCATCATTCATTCTTGAAGACAAAGATCAACATAATGGTTCTCCTCAGAGAAATTGCTATTCTTCCATAATGAACTTCCCTAAATAAATTTTTTAGTTACTTTATTTTTAAATATTTTATTTTATAGTCCAGGGTTTAAGCCATCAAAGAATTTACACCATCGTTTATCAATCCAGTGTTCCTTTTAGAGTGGGCCTGGCTGTTCAACAGTTTTAAACCTGCTACTAAGAAAAAACAAATCCTCTTAAATTGAGGAGATTAACTGAATGTCATAGTTGTTTTCTATTTTGAAATCAGAAAGCTCTGAGGTTACATAAGTACTTAATGATTACTTCAAAACATGATTGAGAAGTTGTTCAATTTTTTTTTTCCTCTGATGCTAAAATCACATTCTAATTAAAGGCTCTCCATCATTAAAATTCATTATCATAAATATTTACATTATTAAGGTAACCTTGCAATCATGCCGTAATAAATTATATGTTTGATTAATATTCAGCCAGCACAGAGCCAACCTTCCCCCCAGTTATAAAGTCTTAAAGGGACCTCATATTTCATCTCTTTTCAATGGCAACAGTGGATCTCAAGAGGCACTGGAGGATGCTGGCCCTCTCCATATGTTTGAGCTCTTTAGGGAAACTTCTGAATTTTAATGTGCATACTGTATTTACCATAGTAGAAAAATACCTGCTTTCTATCAATATCCACAAGATAAATCAAGGCAATATGTGGATTGACAAATTGGCAAATGATTAGAGCCTAGCAGTGCTCTCAGGAGCAGTAAGATCAGCTAAACATCCAAAGCACCAAAGAAAGGGTATGTTTCCTGGACTATGCCAGAAATTCACCTTGCATGTATGTAAGGCAGTGAGATCCCAGAGGTGAGCACTTTAACTTGAACTACAACATGACAATTAATGGTTCCCAGTAACAAATGTTGAGATGGGGGATAACTTCGAAGGCCTCCTGGGGCAAGGGCACCTGAATTAACACCAATAATTTTTTGCCTTACTTGTTAAATTCCTTCTCATCTACAGGAGAAAAGCCAATAACTGAAAGTTATGTGAACACATCAGAGTGAAGAAGCCCCGGAGTTACAAAATTATGTGTCTTATTATACTTATTTATTTTATGAAGCCCAGTATTTAAAAAAATCAAAGAAAAATAAGATGAACAACTGAGGGACAAGGGCTTTTTCTAACCCCTTGAGAGTAAAACCATAGATGATGTCACCTATTGGATGCATTGGGATGGATTTTCCATTCCAAAATTAGATCATAGAAATGAAAACCATTTCTGCCAGCATTTAAAGAGCTGAGGCTGCAGCAGAATCACTCATCTAATGTGGCTTTGCAAATGTGTGATCGTTCCACGTGCTTTTGTCTCAGCGAGTCATCCTTGAATCATGAGGATTTTTACAGGGTGTGACTACGTGGGTCCTGGACAGTTGTTCCGCCTTTTTACCATTTTATGTTTTAACACTTCCTGGTGGAGCCATGGGCAGCCTGAGCTGCCAAGTAGCCT
Source organism: Perodicticus potto (assembly GCA_963574655.1). Lineage (NCBI taxonomy): Eukaryota > Metazoa > Chordata > Mammalia > Primates > Lorisidae > Perodicticus > Perodicticus potto. The sequence continues at coordinate 8,230 of CAUYRH010087875.1, forward strand.
GGGTTTTGGTCAGCCGCAGCAATTGTGCTACAGTCAGACTGTTTGGGTCACATAGACCCAGCCACATTATGTATGTAATGGGTCCATCACAAAAATCCCCCCACACATCAATAAAACACAGTTTTCTGGAATAAATGTTCATGAACTCAAAGTTATTCATTTCCCTCAGTTTTCTAATCAAGTCATAATCATCTAAAATTAGACTAAAGTGTCTCTTTGGTACTGGAATTAGGTCCAAACTCCTTAATCCCTCAAAAATCTTGCCCCTATTTCTTGTCCTTATTTCTACTCCTGACAAACAGGAGAACACACTCTAGGCTTTCATTACGTGGACTGGATCTAATCTGAGTTGCTTTTGTTACTGTCCACTCTTCATTTATTCATTTGTTCCTCCATAAACTTACTTAAACTTTCTGTGCTCTACTATTTGACAAATACTGTGCTTAAAAGTGAGAATCCAGTTGTGTGTGTAAATGAGATACGATCTTGATGACGTTGGGCTGGGGAAAGATTCATGACAAAGACTTCAGCGGCCATCACAGCAACAGTAAAAATTAACAATTGGGACTTAATTAAGCTGAAAAAGTTCTGCACAGCTAAGGACAGAGCAAGTAAAGCAAAAAGACAACCTTCCGAATGGGACAAGATATTTGCAGGGTATCAATCTGACCAAGGGTTAATAACTAGAAATTACAGAGAACTCAAACTAACCAACAGAAAAAAGAGTAAAAACAATCCCATCTTCCTCTGGGCAAAAGCACTGAATTCTCTTTAAAAGTAGTAGGACCCTGAGCTGCTATTCCAATGGGACTCATCCGGTGAATGATTCAGTGCAGTCTCATGAACGTGATCACTGTAAATGGCTGACTCTGTGGAAGTCCCAGACAGAATCCTAGAAGAGTTGATATGGAACCTGTTGCTGACCTGCTGTGGTTCCTGACATGTGCTTGTTTGGGGTGATATGGGTTTATACATGTCCCTCCTTCTCTTATTTTCCCTGCTGTGGCTCCCTGGTGATTTTGCTTGCTTTAATCTCTGACAAGGACTGTGGCGGAACTCAACTTTCTGTTCACTAGTCATGCAAAGGTTTAACCTCTCATCATTCCCTCTCGAGGACTTAGGATAAACTCCCTCATGAAAGGGTCAAAAAAATGCTCAAATATGTCCAATCCAAGACCACAGGTTAGAGCCTAGTGTTAGAACTTCCTAGTTGTGCTGTTTTGAGAACTTCTTCAATATTCTGGCAAATTCCTCATCACCCCTCCCACCTGCTTCCCACCTGCTCCCCTGCTATTAGCACGTATTGCAAGTAGATTAAATCCACAACAAAAAGAGTCCTTCAGCATGTTTTTGAGGATATATAGCATACCTATACCCTTAAATAATCCTCTATATCCTGTACCTCTGCCTCAATTTATAGCAAAACACATTAATGCCATCAAGGGAAAAAATTAAATAATATCAGAGATATTTAACATTTGCTGGTAAATATGGTAATCGTCCCATCCCTATGTGTCAGCAGGCTTTTCCATCCTGGAATTTGTCATGCTGTTTGTCAAAACAAAATCTTGTAATCCTCAGTAAATTCTCAGAACATTTAAAATATTTTCCTGTGACAGTTTGCCACTCTACATAATGATTCCAGATGGGCACTGCTCCTCCTGGGAGGAATTCTATGTTCCATTGTTTAGAATCTGCTGCTTGATTTAGACATATTTGCCCCCTGTCTGCTTTCCTTAACTCTGCTTCTTTCACGGTTGCCCGAAACATTACACGGACAGTTTACACTCCATTCATCCACTTTCTGCCTTTGTGAATGATCTGGCAGTTTTGCAATAGAGGGCTGCCTGAAGGTTTTATTTGCCTTGTGATTCTCTTGCTGTTAATGCTTACATTGTTGTGAATGAGTTCTATCAAGACACTGAACAATTTACTAGATATACTTGGGACATTGATTAGATAGACTCATTATTAAGAATTACTTCAATAAGTGTAAAAGTGAGCTTCAGCCACTTTGAGATGAATCCAAAATTAGAAAAAACAAAATTCTCTTAATGGGATTTAATTTTCAATTTCTTCTGGAAGAAATCACAAATATCACCATCCCGTGAATCTGCTTATGGGGAGATAGTAAGATTCAAGAGAAGGAAGAGTGCTGAATTAAGAAATGGGACATGAGATACAGTCCTGGCTTGTGACTTTGAGAAAAAATCTTCCGCTCGTCTTTGGGAGACAGCAAATTGTACATCTTCCACTTTTAGTCTTTTTCACCTCAGAAATCCTTTGATTCTCCTTCAGATTTTCATATTTCTGAGAGTACAGTTAGAACATTTTATTCTTAGCAAAGTATCTCAAGAATGGAAGAAAAAGTATCCAATGTATTCAGCCCTACTATGAAGCTAATTTATAGCTGTCATATGAATGGTATAACCCAACTATAACACGAGAATATAGGGAAAGGGGCAAGGGTAGGGAGGGGTGAGGGGAGGGTGGGGCGGAGGGAGGGTAATTGGTGGGATCACACTTATGGTGCATCTTAGAAGGGTACAGGTGAACCTTGCTAAGTGCAGAATACAAATGTCTTCATATAATCACCGAGAAATTGCCAGTAGGGCTATATTAATCAGGTTGATGAAAATAGTTAAATTGTATATGAAGCCAGCACATTGTACCCCTTGATTACACTATTGTACACAGCTATGATTTAATGACAAGGATAATAAAAAAAAACAAAAACAAAAAAATAAATAAATTTTAAAATTTAAAAAAAAAAGAAATCCTTTGATTCTGACTTATAGAATTATTGTTTGAATTTCAATCAACTGAAAGAGAAGACTTGAGGAATTCATGTTTTAGAGGTGTAAGCCAAAACAAGTAGAATTGTAAGATTCCACCTATAGAATGTGTATGGGAGACTTGGGGGGCTCTTAGGGAGCAGCAGGTTCCTGGTCGCAGGCACCAGTAAACAGACCGTGTGCATGTCCCTGGAAAGAATTCATGGTAGAAGCTCAACCAAGCAGCTATGTTGCTTACACCTTTAGAGGCTAGTTTTCTAGAATAATTTTGGCTTCAAAAAATTAGTGTGGATTTCTCTTACCTTCTATAATCTTGGGAAAATGTCAAAGGAAAACAAAAAGAAAAGAAGGAACTGTTCATAAAATACTTACATATACCTGGGTTTCTGATATGTTATCAAGCACCAAAGCCAAAGTACTGTGGAGGCACAGTGGGGGCCAGGTGAGGAAATCCCAGGTCCCCTAACAAACACATCCAGTGAAAATGCCATTTGCCTTCCAACCGCCAGGCCATGAACATGGTCCTTTGTCAAACCTTGATCTCAGATTTGCTCTCCGTCTCTGCTGGTATTTGCTACCTGTGCTTTTGATTCAATGATTAATTTAGGTCTACTCCAATGCATAATGTTTAGAATGACAGTGATATTTGGCCTTGCACATTAATCGTTCTGGCTTTTCCTACTGAATCTTTGGGAAACAGTAAGTAAAAATACCTACCACATATTAATAGAACTTTTCCCTATAGTGGGCTCTTTAAAGACATTGGAAAGTTTGGATCCCATGTCATCCCTGAACATTAGACATAATCAACTGCAAATTAGAAAGAGAAGAATTTAAGGTCAGAAAATAAGTCCACTTGGCCTGGTTCCTGGGATCAACCTAAATCTGTGAGGTTCGATGTACTTGTCCCTTATATCGCAAACCCATTTTCTCTTCTCACTTAGGTCATACTGCTTCGGGCCTGAGAACTCTGTATTCTGAGCCCACAATTCAACCTGTGCCTTCTCTGTGACTGTCATTAAGAGACAGGAAATGCTCTGCCTTGCCAAGAAACAGACTGTGAAACCAGATGTGGCCACTAATCACCAGGTAGGTGTGCAGACCTCACCTGCCCCTGACTTAATGTTTTATGCACAGGAGAAACGTTTTTCCATAAGTCCCTTAAAATACAAAAGTGTCCTGAATGAGAGGGTAAGTAACGCTGACAGAATATCTCAGCACATTCTGCACTTTGTATCCATCAGAGCTGGGCTTGCGAGAGGATCTCACTTCTTCTCATTAACTCTATTTATTAATTTAATCACTCCATAAATATTTGCTGAGTGATTTTCATTTGGCAAGCACCCTCCATACCCTCCCTGAGGGGTGGGATTGCCTAGTGGTTAGAGGCCCAGACTGAGACTCAGTTGCCTGAGCTTCCATTTCAGCTCCACCTATTTCCACCTGAGGGATTTTGGACAGATTACTCAACCTCTGTGTGCTAGAACTGTCCCATTTAGAAAAAATTCTTCCTGATGTCATGACAAAGACTAACGGTGTTAATAATAAGTGCATAACCTGTGGGGTAGTGCTAAGCTGTTAGCTGCACCTTGCTCCCATCAACCAGCTCTTTGCTCATGATGATCTATGTGCACTTTCTTTGTGGATTATCCCAGGCTAGATGGCTTCCCCACCCTTGGCCTCTGGACCCCATATATTCAACTACCATTGACTATTTCCACCAGGACATCAGAAAACTCCTTAAAATCAACATGTGCAAAATGAAGCTCATTAATTCCCCCTGAACTGCTTCTCCTCCTGTGTTCCTTATCTCAGTAAAGTAAACCACGTTCAACAATGTACATCAAACTAGAAACCCAAGAATCATTCCTGACACTTTCATTTTCGCGTCTCCCCAAAATCACTGGATTCTGTAGGTGTCGTCTCTTCCATCGTCTCAAATGGACACAATTTTCCATTCAGTGTGCCAGTGCTAGCTCCATTTAAATATTAACGTCTCATTGGGATGATTATAACAATCCTTGAAAACATCATCCTCCATTCAACCCCTGGAGGGGTTTTTCTAGATGTCAGTGTTGACCACGTCCCCCACTACTTAAAGCCCCGACAGTGCTGGCTGGCATCCGTGCCTCATGCTGGCCTTGTGAACTCCCCTGCCCACTCTCCCTCCCAGTGCAAGTCCTGTGTCTCGCCCCCTCCACTCCTGTTGAGGTGAGGCTAAACAACCACGGTTTTTCAGTTCTGCCTGGTTTCTTTCTGTGTGTTAAGTCCTACTTGACCTTGAGTTCATTCTCATCTAGGGCACTGACTTCCTAAGACCCTCTTGGTCTGAGTTTCCCTCCCGTTGGAAGCTACTCCCACTCTGTCCTCATACCTGGGACGCTGCCCATGCTCAGCCCTGCCGGAGTCTGCTTTGCACTCCGGCCCAACAGCCCCTGGGGTGATGTCTTAGGAGACTTCTTATTTTTAGACAACTGTAATACAGGATGACACAGAAAAGACACTCAAACATACATGATGAATGGCCGGGTGGATGGATAAGTGAAAGGAGAGCTGGAGCGTTGGGATGGACAGACACACACATGTGAGTAGGAGCGTAGCGCAGTGGCAGGATTATTGCTCGTTATATGAGCAGGATGACATTTTAGGTTCAGATACAATGTTCATAAAGGTCACCACTTCCAAACCATGAAAAATACTTCCAGGGGACAATTTGTGACGGGAGTGAGCACGCAGAACACACGCAGAGAACGCAGGGATGCAGAATTCGTGGTCAGTGCACAGGTGGCCTCGACAGCCACAAACAAGGCTGGGGAGTAGACTCATCATTAACGGAAAGAAATTAAGTGGCTCAGTTTAAAGTATTATTTGAATTTTGAAAAGACTATGAACTAAGACAAGTAAACTGACAACCCAATAAATCAGATCATGAGGCTGCATTTCAGGGAAAACTGTTTTGGAACCAAGAGTAAATTAACACCATGTTCAAATGCTCAGAGCAGAAAGAGGGCCCCAGTAAAGCTGAGAAGACTCTGAGCATGAGCTCTTTTTCCCTATTTGAACTTGAGATAGCTCATTTCCTGAAATCTGGGTGGAATGCTGGCCTTGTAACCTCAGCTAGTAATCTGCAGGATATTGAGTAAATTCAGCCATCTCTGAAGCGTGATTTATTGGGGTTATGATAAGAACATGTTTGACCTTGAAACCACATTTTGTAAATCCCTAATTTCACAAATGTGGTTGGAAAGTCAGAGCAGCAGACTTTATAAGAAAGCAGGAGGGGAAATGGAAGGTGCCTAGGTTAAGGATGGTTATGCCTTAGTTTAGAAAACAATGGAGTTTAGATAAACAGAGCATATTATAGATGCATCTCTTGTTAATTATTAGGCCATGGCAAAAGGACTTGGTGTGGAAAGGAGGCCTTTGCATTCTGTTTGTACAAAGGATCCAGTTTCTGCACCAGAGAGCACTGACCTATAGGGGGCATTGCTGAGCTGCTGTCTGGAGGAATTTCATTTTCAATTATTTTTCCTTCCTTTATTGATCCAACACAGGTAAGTACAAATGTCACAGTCATAGCCTGACTTGACCAGGCCTTAGAAGGATCAGAGGTTTGCAGTCAATGGATTGAGACTGAAGTTTGAATGTCCTGGCCAGCTGGGGACCTGCACAGGTGCAATTTCTCCCTCCTCATCTCTCTCTGATCTTGGGCTCATCTTCAGGACACTCATCAAGGAGCACGCCCTAAGAATCCATCTGCTCTCAGCCTTTCTCCTGTGCTGCTATCTTGAACAGAATGTGTTAAATGTGTAGCTGTGCATTTGCTGGGCATCGTGTTGGCTTATAGTTGACACCACTGCCGGACAGACTGTAGATTCCAGCTCTCAGGGTGACAGGCATGTTGGCTCTTTTCTTCACTAATTTCTCCTCCAGCAAGGGAGTCTTCAGTAAAAATAAATAAAATTGAATAAATGGATGAATTTTTAAAAGTAATTAATTCTGTGATCTACTCTGATTGGCTCTACAGATCATCACAAAAATCCAAACACATATAAAACATTCTCCCAACCCAGAAAAATTTAGAATTAGAAGTGAGTGTAGTGAGAATGTTTAAGCTTGCATAGGGAGAGGGGGCTCAAGACCCTGAAGCCTGACTTGACCACCCACGTCTGCTTCTGACCAAGGTGGGGAAATAAGAACCACACCTAGGTCCCCACCTGAAATACCTAAAAGAAAAATAAATAGGAAACACACACATAAAATACATGGAACAGTGGTACTCATGACTTTGCACATCAGGAAACATAAAACACTGAACCATGAAGGAAGGGCGCCGAGGAAGTGATAACGTGATATTTACGATTACCCCAGATAATTCCCAGGCCATGGTGCAGGAAGGACAGGCCCAGGTGGAATTCAGGGTCACTCTGAGTGGAAGATGGAGCTAGGAGTCCAGGGAGCTCACAGACCAGTGTTTGTGAAGCAGAATACAGAGAGAAGAGAGATGCACAGGGAGAGAGAGATGAAGAGAGACAGAGAGAAAGAGAGAGAGAACTTCAAGACCAGCATAGGGCTTCTCAGAAGCCTTTAGCTAAGTACTGACCAGCCCATGTGTATGAGGACACTGCACAAGGCTGGAAAAATTGTGATCTTGAAAGATAAATCAAACTAACTTGGGGAATCATACAGAGAAGGAAATATTCTAATTTCCACCAGCCAGTATAGGAAATATAATTCACCGGCATAGAACACCGTCCTCTGAACTTTCTACTCATTAGTGGGGAAAATAACTATTAGCTCTGATGTCACCTAACAAAATAAGACTTTATGGGACCAAACTTTTTCCAAGGAATTTACCCACATACCAGATAAAAAAGCTCAAGAACATCCTTACAAATACAAAAATATCCAGCACATTAAACTAAAATTCTCAATTGTGGCATGCAGTCATAGATGAGAAACTAGCAAAGACAGAGGGAAAAAGATCAATTGTTGAAATTGATCCAGGTGTGATACAGACATTGGAATTAGCAGGACAGGATGTTAACACAGTTGTTATACGTGTACTCCACACGATCAAGAAGCAGAGGAAAGATCCAAAGAGATATAAAAAGATTCCAGTCAAACTCTCAGAGATGAAAATGGCAATGTCAAGTATGCAGGATCTCCCATATGGGCATAACAGATAAAATACAGCAGAAGAAACTCTGGTTTATCTTCAGATCCTGTAACTCTTACATTCAGATGTGCATGTAAATATACATGCACATGCACATATGCATATATATGTCTGTAATATACATACTGTAGAACAACAGATTGGTGAGTATGAAGACCTAGCAGAAAAACCATCCAGAATGAAACACAGAGAGAATAAAGACTGGGGGGAAAAATAAGCTTCAATGAGCTGTGGGATGACATTAGATGGTCAAATAATATAGGTAATTACTGTCCCCAAGGAAGAGGAAAAGGCGGAAAAATATTTGAAGGAATGATGAGCTTACATTTTCCAAATCTGATGACATCTGTAAACTACAGAACTAAGTAGCTCAACAAACTCCAAGTACAAAAGCCTTGAAAAAACGGAGACCAAAGCATGTCACAGGGTAGTTGCTCAAAATCAATAATAAAGAGAAAATTATAAAAGCAGCAGTGTGTGTTTGTGTGTTGGGCGACGGCATAGTGTCAGGTTCAGAAAAACAAAGATCAGGCTGACTCAGATAGCCCAGGGCAGAGTAGGCACAGGTCTTCTACTTCCCAGCTCTTCATTTTCCAAACAGGAGGACTGAGGCTGGGGAATACTTTGGTAGCTTCCCAGATGTGGCTGGCACAGAATCTGGCCTACCACGGGCTGGTACATTTTCCTTATACTTGATCACAAGAGAGAGAAATTAGGTGGCTGCCTGGCCCTGGGTGTTGTGAATAGGGATAGAGGTGTCCAGGCAGAGAGCCCCATGTGGTGGGAACAGCTACCTTCCTGCATCTTACAATAGCTGAAGAAGGTACCAAACTATGGAGGAGTATGAAGCATCAGTTAGATGGCACATAGGAAGGTGTCCTCACCTCTTTACAACACACAGAGAGTCCCCCATGAGCCCTTCTCTGCTTACACTGTTATAGACCAACAGCCCCCAAAAGATCCAAGTCTGTCTCAGCCTGTCTCAGCCTTGGTCCCCAGCTGCCCCCCTCCACCATTTTGGGTTAATTCTGAGGATAAGTTCTCTGAGTTCCTGCTCCCTAGCCAGCTAAACAATGGTGAAAACTTACTCAAGCAGAGTTTCCCAAGCTACTGACTCTCCCAAGCCAAGTTAGTCCTCATGCCAACCACCATGATGCAACCTCCTGTGCCAGTCCCCTGTTTGTAGCCCTACCCAGAGCTAACCACCATGATGTAACCCCCTGAGCCAACCACCTGACTGTAACTCTGCCCTATAACCAGCCATGTTTCGCTTTTGTACATGCTTGCTTTGCCACATCAGCACAAAAAGGGTATAAAAATCAGCCTGTACTGCACTTTGGGGTCGTTTGCCCTTTGGGGAAGCAACCTGCCTGTGCAAGTATAATAAATCACTACCTGATTTGAGCCTGAAGTGGGGTCTGTATTTTTCTTATGGGTGGCAACAGTTATAACAACACAATCATCTACCCTGCTTTTCCAGCTGTCTGGGGTTTGGGTTGCAGTTAAATGTTTATGGTTCTGTTCTCAGAGTAACAGTTGGCTCATAGCAGGGGGTGAGTATTCCTTGTCTCCACCCCTCAAACCCTGCAACCTGAATATTCCAGAAGAAAATCACAAACATCCATTCCAGCTTTAATAAACATGCTTGGGATGACTTAAGCATCCTTTTTTTTTTTTATTTTCAAATGCACACCTGACTTATAAAAAATATATAACGTATATTACCTTGTCTGTCATATATGGTTTAAATGGTATTTTTTTCTTGAGACAAAACAAATGATAATTTAGATGATCCAATAATTTCATTTTAGATTTTTAGTTTTTTGTGAATGGTTACCAGACCTAAGAATTTTCGATTTGTTGTCTTTATTTTGGAAGCTCTTTAATTAAATTGCCAATTGATTAAGAAAATTAGAAGATTGCACTAATTCCCATAAAATAAATTTAGACATTAAGTAAATTAAATCATGAACCAGGAAAGAGAGAGATTGTCAGCCCTCTGGAATTTTCACTCATCATCTATATTCAGAAAATATTCAGACTCTTCCTGTTCTCAGAAGTGTAAGATGCCTGTGACCCAGATATCTTCCAGTCATTCTTTAGCTTCTGGAGTTGGACAAGAAGGAAATCCCACAGAAATGCCTCTTTTCCAGATGGCTCCGACCTGAGTCTGTCTCATCTCCCATTCCACTCTCTCCTCCTCACTCTGGCTCTGGCGCCATCCCCTTCAAAGGTCTATTACAGGGACAGGGTAGCTAGCAGATAATAGCCTGGCTGCTCTCAGGTCCGCACAGAGTGGTGTCCCTGTCCCACCTGCTGAGGTGTTGTGCCTCTCACTCCAGACAAACCTCGAGACTGAGGTTTGAATCCCCAAGCAGCCTTTTATTTTCGTGGGCTGCCCTCCAGACCCCTCGCATCCTTCCTGCTCCACTGTGCTCACCACAGCCCCGGGCACGCTCTGTGCCCCCCACTTCTCCCACAAAGAGCTCTGCCTCCTGTCATTGTCCCCTGTCTGTCCTCTTCCACTGAAGTAGTGTCTTCAGCAGCTCCACCCCAGGCAGCAGCCTCAGCACCATCAGGTTCCACCCACAGGAGTGCTCCTAGGAAAGCACAGTGTTCCATTGTCACTGTCCACCCTCTGTGTCCACTGCTGGGGACAGAAACACGAGTGAGATAGGGCAGGCAGACTGAGACCTGCTCATGAGATCATGTTTAGAATCCTCATTGTCACTTGCTGCTCAAGGTAGTGGAGAGACCAGGAGCCCGCATCACACACGACAGGGAATAGATCCTCTGGAAAATCCTGGAAACTCTGCTTGACAACTTGAGTCCTCTTGAGTTCAGGGTCAGCCTTTTCTTCAGTCCCTTCACATTATGTTCCTGTGTGGACACTAGGCAAACACACTGTGCCGGTAGCATGTGAGATCCGGAGTCCTGAGGAACCTGAAGAGACAGGTCTACCTGTCACTCAGGACTGCCCAATGCCCACGGGCGTGGTATAAACATGGCCTTCTAGCATGTACGCCAACCTGCAAGGGGACTAGAAAGACGCCCATGTCATAGAGACATCTCAATGAACTTGCATGACTGGGGTCAGACTTGGGTCTTCCCAGCTCTGACGGCAGTGCTTTAAGTGCTGAACTCCCCAGCCACCTCGGGACCTGCCTACAACTCTTGTACCTTCATGCCTGCACCTCACCCTGTAATGCGACCTCTCTAGGCACATCAGCCGCATGCCACACCTGCCTGCCTAGGCAGACACAGCCAGGCCCCCTACCACACCAGATGCTGTCCCAACCCTCCACCCATCCTTCAGGGCCCAACGTAAATTCACTCTTCCCTTTCCTGCCTTAGCCCCTTGCTTCTTAAGATTCAAATCAATGTTTTACACTTCTGAAAATCATTTTTTTATTAGTGGGTTTAGTGTTCTCGGAGAAGTACCAACTCAAGGCTGTTCCCAGTGAAAGAGAAACGAATTGGCCACCTTTTGTGGTGCAGAGATGAGGGAGAAGGGAACATGCTGGACTGGAGAGAATAGGGTAGCAATGTCCCCAGACACAGCACTGAGTAGGAATGCTGTAAACACCTGCTGACTGTATGGCCCAGACTATCCTGGTGAGGCTGTTTTCGGGGAGCTGCTGCAGCAAAGTCTTTGATCCCCACAGACGGTACCACCTAGACCCATGGCATCTATGTTCTGGGCCAGAGAATGTGCATACCTCACCTGCCCCGTGCACACTGCTCACAGCTCAGGGGCGACAAATGCAAAGCCCTGGAAAGGGAGCAGTGGTGATCATTGGTTTTTCACAACAGAGTAAACTTCTCTTTTGAGCAGCCTCTCCCCACTTCATGGAAGATTGTCTGCCATGGGTCATCTAGGGGGATCCCTCTCTCCGTTATGACTGCCATGTAATCTTGCTACCATACTTTGTTTTAATTCTCTAAAGGTCCTTAGCAGTGAGGTGGCTTATGTCATGTGGATGATTTGCTTTATCCCAGAATGGTATGGAGGATTCTTTTCAAGGAATCTAGTTATCCAGATGACCTCCTTTTCCCCTTGATTCTTTTCATTCGTTAGGTCCTTCATCAATTATTTGTTCCATAACAGGGCTGTCTGCAAAGATCAGTGAGAAAGCAACTGTTTTGGAGAAAATAAGCTGATCAGTTCCTTCAATGCAGTAAAGATTATGTGATGGGAATCAGTCTGGGTTGTGGGAATGCAGAGATGAATGGTAATGTGTCTGTAAGTCAAATTTGCTCATAACTCAAATTAAGGTACACACATATAAGTCATTGTAAAACAGCAAGATGAATTCTACAATAGAAATATAATTAAATCTGTTGGAGGGCTCCCCACATCTTTATAGAAAAGGTATAATGTAATCTAGGCCATGGAGGTGATAGGGTGACATAGGTCAAAAGAATTAGAAAGCACTGTTTTTGGCAGTAGTAGGAATAGTGGAAGAAGTGATAGCAGTGATAGTGGTTATAATAGACTGGCATTGACATTCAATAATAATAACAACAGGGCAACACTCTATTGAATGTGTACTATGGGGTGAGTTCTGTGTGAACATCTTTACACTTGATCTTAGCCAAAAGGCCGAGAAGCTATGTGTGAACATCTTTAAGCACATTATTTCATTTTGTCTTCATCATACTCCTGTGAAGCACATACTTTTCTTATTTTAGATAATGTGAAAGCTTTAAACATTTAAAAAACATTCCCTTCAGGAATTCTTATGCAGTATTAAAAAAAGATGAAGGCTTTACCTCTTTTATGTTTACATGGATGGAACTGGAAAATATTCTTTTTAGTAAAGTATCTCAGGAACGGAAAAAAAATCCAAAGTACTCAGTACTAGTATAAAAACCAATTTATAATCACTCACACTTTCATATGAGAAATGAATCACAAGTATAGCCCAGGATGAAGGAGAGAAGGGGAGAAGGCTGGGAAGGGTGGGGGATGGTTCGATAAAGGGAGGGTTAATGGTGGGACGACACCTATGGAGCATATTGCAAGGTTACAAGTCAAATCTATCAGGTATTGAACACAAATGTCTTAACACTGTGATTATTAAGTAAATGAGGTAAAAGCTATGTTCATTAGTAGAATGTAAGCACTCCAATTTGTACAAATAACCAACACACTGAATCCCACAAAGACATGAATGTATTCATGATCTATGTATATATGACTTAATAAAAAAAATAAAAACATTCCCAGTCTTTTTTTTTTTTTTTATTGTTTGGGATTCATTGAGGGTGCAAAGAATTAGGTTACGCTGACTGCTTTTGTTAGATAAAGTATCTCTTTATAATTGTGTCCCATTCCCAAGACTCAGTCTTTTTTTCTTTCTTTTTTTTTTAATGATACAGAAACAAATATTTCTTGGTAACTGCTTCTTGTATTTTTATATAGTTTTGAAAGTAAAACCTTTTGTTTACCATATACACAATTCTGTGCACAAGACGTCATTGCTATGAAGAACTAGTTACTTAAATAAAGCAAAACAAAGCAATTCCACTCCTTTTCACTAAGAAAATAATGCTAGCAAATATACTCAACCAAATCTAATCTTACGATGACAGAGCACAGTTTTGCTTTAACTTTAGAGATGAGGTTAAACCAAAAAGTTGACAGAAATTTCTCAATTCTGAACTATTTTTCAAATATTTACATGTTTCCTAGTATTCAAAATTATAGTATCTGAAATATTTGTTTAAGATTTCTATTTCTTGTGGAGAATCTGTTTAAATAATTTGATTTCTTACCTTTGAGGACAACATTAAGATTTTTATGCTTTTAATACTTAAAATGACTTTCTCCCACGATATGTAAAAGAAGAATAACCTTGAGATTGACATGTGTGCAACACTCCCAGTCTTAACAGTTAGCTGGTGGAGAAAGGGTTGGATTTCACATCCAGGCCTAACGGCCTGCAAAGGTCTGCTCCTGGCATATCCAATGGGAAAAAAGACATCCAAGAAAAATGGAACAAGAGGCAGAGACAAGGAATGGGGATGCCCTGGCAAGCAACAGGGAGCTGGGTTTGTTAAAGCAAGAGTGGAATGTCCTGATGGTCTCAGCATTCTGAGGTTATTTGCCCTAACCCTGGGTAAAAAGCCTAAGCCAGGAGTTGGAAGTATTGAAATGCCACACATCTGAGCCCATCTGCATTTGGGCGTACAAATAAATAACTCACGAGTTGGGAGGACTGCCTCTGCATCTCCAAGCTCAGCATTTATCAGAAGCAGCACAGAAAGCACCGGCTCACTTGCATTCCCACGTGATGAGAAGCAAATGTCAAACACAGTCATCATGTGCATGTATGATGGTTCACATACAGAGACGGGAGACTGCACCCTCTGAGGGCAAGTGTCCTAATCCAGCAAATCTCTCTTATCAGGCTAAGTGGGGCTCTCACCTGGAAATTATATAACAACACATCATCCATTTGCACCGGAAATAGGTAACCAAGGAGCACCCTGAAAAACTGGACCAAATCACAGGCACAGATTTGATGGAGCCTTTTAAATACCTGAGCCATCTGTTTCTTAACTGGCACCACATGGGCAGCTTTCAGATCCAGAATCCGGCATTTCAGTAATCTTTACTGTTCATTTGTTTAGCTTCTGTGTTCCAGACATTACTTTTTTTACTAAATGGCAGTTTCTTAGGCTTGATTCAGACGGGAATAATTTGGAAAAAGACTAACAAAGTGACAGCGTAGTAAGTTTCTCAACCCGAGATGCTTGCCTCCCCTGAATCCCTCTGGCAATTGTGGGAAAATCAGAGTGTGCACGCCAGAGCTTCTTTTTCTAAGGCAAGGATGCCAAGGTCTCATTAGATAGTCAGAGTGTTCTGTGATCTTTTGAAAGTCAAGAATCACTGCCTGCAAATGTGTTATACATGTTAAATATAGAGCAGAAAGCCTGCCAAAACACACTTGCCTTTCTCTTAAAAGAGAAAGGAGGGGAGCCTTTTTTAAATGTCAGGAGTCATATTCTTTGAAACACTGCTTTATAGATGTAATAAGTAGAGAACTGAGAATCATGATGCAGTTCACACTCAACAGGACCAGGAGTCTGAGCACTCAGGCTTAAGTTCTCAACTTAATGATCAATGCCAAGTCCCTATAGGTTATAAGCAACTCATTCACTCTGCCTGTGATTGCTTCCTTCATCCATACGCTTAATGCCTGAAACACACAGTCGATAAATTACATCCAACAACTGAATCTCTACAATTTCCTTAAAGAATGCAATTTAAATATGTAAATTATATGTGCATATATTAACATATGTAATTATACATGTATTTTCACTTTTCCATGCTAAGGAATTGGTTATGTATTTGCAGTGACCGACCTTGCATTTGATATGCATGTATAACCTCCTTTGGGTCCTGATACCTCCTGCTCAAACCCACAACTGAACTTAAGCTCATTACATGCTAAACTTTACGTGCAAACTATGAATAGAGACTTAGCTGAGAACGTACTTAATTTTTCCCCTGTTGCACAATGCTTAGCAGTTTTCAATAGGCGTTATTTAAATTCTTTTAATGGACTAGATTAAAATACATTTCAAGAGGATAAAGAAAATGCATCTACATCTGATAAAATGAAGTATATAGTCAGTGATCTCATAATTCATCTGAGGGAAGAAAAAAAATGAAGAGAAAGCCAAGCTGGCCCTCACATGAAATGCACCAGGCTGTGCAGGCAGCGGCTGCTGTCTCTTTTGTATTTGCCTAGGTGCACCAAGCTAAATCTGTCCTGTCTTGATTAGGCCTATGCAGATTGAAACAAATCATTACATACTGATAAGTAAATACTTTGGAAGTGGAGAGAGGTCTATAATTGCGCCATGACCACACTCAGCATTCCTGCCTCATTAGATACCTGAGAAGCACGGGGCTTGGCTGACAGGTCCTCAAGGGCACTGTTCCACCTCACTCCACCCAAACAACCACATTTGGATTCTAAAACTCTGATAGCCACACCCTCTGACAAAGCCACGAATGTTCTTTGTATGCTCCTTTTTTTTCTCTGTACCCAAGATATTTCCAATTTGTCACATTTGAGATCTTATCTATATAATTCTCTATGGCAGAAGTTATTTGAGGTTAAAAGAAGCATAAATTTACTCCTCCCCTCTTCAAGTTGCTCTTCAGTCTCTCTCTCCACCACCCCCCTTTACTATAGCTTAGAATAATCAACTTGAAAGAAAAGTAAAGGGCAATGGGAGCTCAGATGATGCAGCCCTCTGGGTGAGAGGAGAGAAATACATAAATGTGGGGCTCCATGAAAGGAAAGGGCCGGTTCTGGACATGATCCCTGAAAATAAAAGTGAAAAATAACCTGAGATGTGACCCTTGGAGTAATGCAGTGATGCAGACCTCACAGAGGAGCCAGCCAAGAGCCATCGTCACACTAGTTGTTGTTGTTTTTGTTTGTTTTTAAATTAGAATAGCTTTTAGAAAAAATAATTTCTGGTAGCACTATAGTGCCAGGTTCATGGCAGCTGGTACAATGGTGGGAGAAGTTTGAGGTCATAGAATTCTACAGTGGACCATTAAAATCAGACTTTCGTTAGGGAATTGGGACAGGACTGGGAAAGGAACATGAAATAATCTCCACTGTTTAAGTTGTCTAATATGTTTCCTTCTCCTGTTTGATTCAATTAAATTTTTACATTCCCTTGGGAAACTTTCTTTGAATGACAGACTCACCTGTCATTTCCCCCCCATCCTGTCTTACAAATTACCTGCATCTGTTCCTCATTATAGAAAAGAACCGAGAATGTCAGTGGCTCCGAATCCAAGAGTGATAACGCTGTCCCCTTCTTCCTATCTCTCCTTTATTTACAGTCTCTTCCTCACACTTGTATGAGGTGGCTCAATAGGATCCCCAATTAAGTCTCGTATTTCAGAAGAATTAGTTCATTGTTTCCCATCTGGGTTCCAGATAGATAACTGCAAACAAATGAAGCTATTCCAGTTCACCAGTATTAATTCCAGGCCATACATAATTCACCGTATGGAAGTAATGATGTATAGTTTAAAATTTAGCACATGTAATCTGTTTTTTTTTTTTTTTTTTTTTTTTTGAGGCAGAGTCTCAAGCTGTCACCCTGGATAGAGTGCCGTGGCATCACAGCTCACAGCAACCTCCAATTCCTGGGCTCAAGCAAGTCTCCTGCCTCTGCCTCCTAAGTAGATGGGACCACAGGCACCCGCCACAACACCGGCCATTTTTTGGTTGCAGCCATCATTGTTGTTTGGCGGGCCTGGGCTGGATTCGAACCCGCCAGCTCAACACATGTAATCTGTAAACACATTTAGTCCATAAACCTAACATGTAAACCCGGAATTGATCACGCATTATTCCTAAACAAAACCTAAGAAGGCCTTCACTGAGGAGAGTGTCACGGGGGCCTTTCTTCCCTGGTCTGACACAGATGTTCCTCTTCCCCCGGATGCCTGTTAAGCTATCGTGATCCCATGCCTTCACCTTTAATCCTGCATGTCCCAAACTCTTCTGGGAATTTTTTGGACTCAGAACTTCATTCTGAAGTTCTTTTCAGAAAGGCCGCACTATATTCTATTTCCTCGAAGACTCGCTGTGCTGTGAATGAGCCTGGAGGTTTACGTGTCCTTCAGAATATTTCCATGTAAGGGTAAAAGAAATCTGCATTCTGAAATGTAAAATAACTTTGCCCCATTTGTCAGGAGGGTCACAACTTTCTCCCTAGAACATAATGAAATGTCATCTTTCTTCTCCTTTTGTCCTCTGGAGCAGGTAGAGGCAAAGTGCTTTCTGCCAAAGTGCTAACATTCAGGGGTGTGGTGGTTAACATTAAATCTTGCCTCAAAAACTCACAGTGTGATGGGGAAGTAAACTCAGAAATTTATAATTCGGTTCAACATCTCCTGTAACACAGATTAAACAAGATCAAGTTTTCCTTCTTGCAGATACCTCTAAATATTATGAAGCTCCTATGATCACCCTTGCTTGGCTTAGAGGATAGTGACAGGAGAGAAGAGAGTTTCTCTTCATGAATACTGCAATCTTGCAGGAGATGAGTTTTCTTTATTAAGTGTGTTGTGATGGGGCGAAGGGACAGGAGATGCAGTTTGGGAAGAGGCAGATGTATGGTTAAGCACATGAATTTCAGGGCAAAGAGTCTTATTGGGGGCTGGAATCCTGGACCTAACACTTGATTTTTCTATAACGTTGAGTTTTATCTCTCCGCATTTCAGCTTTGTCTTTCATTAAGTGGGCATAATAAAAAATGCCCACATCGTAGATAGTACACGTTGAAGGAGTTAAAACACATACTTGGGACAATATGTGGCCTGAAACAAATGTACCTAATATTCAGTGGACACCATCAATGGATTAAAGATAAGAAAAATGCACAAGCAACATGTGGCTTACCCCACACTTTTCAGGAGCCCTAAGAGAGGGCATGAGCAATGGTCCCCAGCTTTTGCATTTGAAGGGATGCCACAAGACCAGAGCCCCTTCCACCTGTGGCTTCCACGACTTCCTCTAAATTGGTATTACCCTGTCTCAGGTCCAGACCATTGGCACGGTCTCCCGTCCCATGCACCCATCTCTCACTTATCAATTCCCCTTGGAGACACGATAGAAACATCAAAAACAGAACCCGGAGTCCAGGACTTTGAGGTTGCAGTGAAACATGAGGATGCTACTGCACTCTAGCCTGGGCAATAGAAGAAGACGATCTATCTTTAAAAAAAAATAAAGAAAGAAAAACAAAGCCTACACCTTTCCCATGACCTTTCCCTTTTTCAAGAATCACAAATATTTCACATTGATTCGGTAAAGTTTGTCCTCCTAGTTCAGTGAATGCCTTCCCCGTCTGCCCCAGTCCCACAAGCTAAGACTCTGCAGGAGGTGGTCATGCAATCCCACATGCAATCATTCTTTATTTTTCTGGGCCTAACCCATCTCATCAACACTCTCTTCTCTTTCCCTGTGCTTCTTTCTCAGCCAGCAGAGCCTCACCAGGCCCCTAAGCTGACTTGCCGTATCTGCTGTCGGGTTTCTTGTGTTCAAGCCAACCACATCCTCACTCTCCTGGCCAGTAGAGAAAATGGTACATGGCTCAGGCTCAGTCGCGAAGATGCCTACCCTGGGCTTCGCATCAAGAGAGTGATATGAAGAAGGCAGCTCATGAAGCCCAGCTGGACAGAAAGACAGGAACAAAGGTAGTCCAATAACGTGTATGTGGAAATGATCCAGGCCCGTTCCGGGTGCAGAGCAGCGCCCTCCATGTGACTTAGAAAGCATAAGGGGTGGGGGCGCTGCCCCAGGTGAGTCTGCAAGGAGGTGCTGCTCTGGGTCAGGCTGCATTACTGACAGCCGTGAGCCTGCGTAGACACGTAAACCATCTACGGGAAATTGTTCAATAACAGGGAGATGGCATCACCACGAGTTGACACTTCATCTACAAACACTGAAAGATTTTTGCAAGTACAGTTTTTGAGACTCATCTAATGGTGTCAGGTGAAACCTCACAAAACGGTAATAGAAACCAGCTGTGCGAGGACTCCGGCACGTGCATGTGCTTATCTGGCCAAGGAGACCGAGGAGGACCGGGTTTGAGGGTGGAGAGCCGCTGGCACGTGGACACCTGGGCTCCCACCAGGAAGCGAAGCCCGGAGAAAGGCGAGGCGGCGCGGGGCTGGGAACCAGCCTCCCAGGGTTCAGGCACAGTTCAGTTTGAGTTTAAAGTGAATACTTGGGACATTTATTGTCTTATCTGAGCAAGTTATCTGCTTCTTAAGAGTGATGACCTCACTTTTATGGTCTTGCTTTTGACTTTCAGGCTTCCCATGAGAACTTAATAAAGAGCCCATAAATAAGTGATTATCTCCGTCTCTAGCATAATCCAAGTTTTGTTAAGCTAGAAGTTGCATTAAAAATTAATTTCTATATGTCTGCTTAAATTAAAATATACTGCCACTCGTTTAAGTAACATACACGTAAGAAAGACAAGTTCTGCAATAGGGTAGACAAGTTCTTTGATGGGTAAGCCCATAATACACACATCCACATTCAGTAAACATCTATATATGCTATCGCGCAAGCAGAAGAATAGAAAGTGGAAATATACACTCTATCCTTGAAATAAAGTTGAGGTATAAAAATATCACTATCTATATAAGATGAAATATCTTGCCGTTTCTTTAATCTCCAATCTTCATTTGAACTTGTGTTTTTTTTGAGACAATCTCACTCATTTGCCCTGGGGTTGAATGCCATGACATAATAGCTCACAGTGACCTTAAACTCTTCTGCTCAAGCAATCCTCTTGCCTCAGCTTCCCAAGTAGCCAGGACTACAGGCATCCACCACAATGCCTATCTATTTTTAGTGACAGGGGTCTCACTCTTCCTAAGGCTGGTCTTGAACTCCTGAGCTCAAGCAATCCACCCACCTCAGCCTCCTAGAGTGCTAGGATTACAGGTGTGAGTCCCCTTGCTTGGCCTTCATTCGAACATTTTTATGAACATTATTTAATAATATAATTTAGAAAAAGAATAGATAATTGTTTTAATAGTTGCTCAGTAATTACCCTACTACTGATTTCTAAGTCTTAAGCCAGAGCTTTTATTAAAGATTATATAATAAGAATTATACATGCAGTTTATTCCAATGTCACTTTTCTGGTTTTAATTTTCCACTGTGGTTATGTAAGGCATAACCAGTGAGGAAACCAGCTGAAAGGTATATGGGGTCTCTTCATACTAGCCTTGAGACCTCCCATAAGAAAAAAATCTGTAATTATTTTGAAATAAAGCTTTAAAAAAAGGAGCATAGTTGCATTTCTGAACTGACCCCAGTTAGTCATGGTATGTTAAGCTTTTTAGATATTGCTGGATTTACTGTTTAATTCCTGAAGAGATTTTTGTATCAAACTACACAGAAATATACTTCTATATTTTTTAAATTATCGGTTTTCACCTGGTTTGGGTATCAGATTAATAATGGCCTCATAAAATGAATCACGATGTGTTTACGTCTCTGTTTCCTAAAAGAGATGGTGTAGCAATGCTGTAGTTTCTTTCATAAGCATTTAATAGAATTTCCAGGGAGGCCAGGTGCACCTGTGATGGTATCGGTGGGGAAACTATCTAACAAAGATTTCAAGTTTTAAAAAATAAATGTAAGGATATTCATATTTAACTATTTGTTAATCATTTTGGTAATTTGTGTCTTTTAAAGAATTGTCATTTCATTTACGTTACTGAATTTTATTGACATTAATGTGTTTATAATGTCACCTTATCATTTTAAGGTTAGTCGATATGCAATTATGTCTCATCTTTCAATCCTAATAGTCTGATTTGTGTCTTTTCATTCTTCAGTGGTCTAGTTAGAAGTATGTCAATTTTATTTATTTATTTTGAGATAGAGTCTTACTCTGTCACCCTGGGTCGAGGGCCATGGTATCATCGTAGTTCACAGCAACCTCAAACTCCTGGGGTCAAGCGAATCTCTTGCTCAGCCTCTAGAGTAGCTGAGACAATAGGTGTCCATCATAACACTGGCTAGTTTTTCTATTTTTAGTAGAGACAGGGTCTCATTCTTGCTCTGGCTGGCCTTGAACTCTGGAGCTCAAGAAATCCACCCACCTCGGCCTCCCAGAGTGCTAAGATTATAGGAGTGAGCCATTATCTCCTGCCTTTATTGTTATTGTCAATGAAATAGCTTTCCATTATGTCGATTTTACTAATTGGACTGTGTTATTTTTTCCTATTAAACAACAGAGGATAGGGAAAAGAGACAGATAAACTAGAAAAATAAATAATAGAAAAATAAGTTTTCTGTGAATTGTTTTTTCTTTATTTTTTTTTTTGCAGTTTTTGGCTAGGGCCAGGTTTGAACCCGCCACCTCTGGTATATGGGGCTGGCACCCTACTACTCCTTTGAGCCATAGGTGCCAATTGTTTTTTTTTTTTTTCATATCATTATTCTTTCCTTCTACTTAATTTGGAGATATTTATTCTTTGTTATTTTAAGATAGAAACTTAGATTACTAATTCTTTTCTAGTGTAGTTCTTTAAAGCTATACATTTCTTTTGAAAACTGTGTAAGATGTAACTTTTATTATTTTTAAAAAATTTTCCATCCATTAAAAAGAATTTTTTTTAAGAGAGCTCAAAAATAAAACCAGACAGTATAACCAACTGGTTTTCAACACAGTAGGCAAAAACAAACTGGGAAAAGAAGCTCCATTCAATACATGGTGCTGAGTAAACTGGATAGCCACATGCTGAAGAATGAACTGGATCCTTTCTAACATCATACACAAAAATTAACTAAGATGGATTAAAGAATTATATGTAAGACCCCAAACCAAAAAAAGTTCTAGAACAACAACAAAAAATATATATATATAAAACCTCTTCCAGACATTGACCTAAGCAAATAATTCATGACTAAGACTCCCAAAGCAAATATAGCAAGAACAAAAAGAAATAAATGAGGGGAGGTGCCTGTGGCTCAAAGGAGTAAGGCACCAGCCCCATATACTGGAAGTGACAGTTCAAACCCAGCCCCGGCCATAAACTGCAAAAAATAATAATAATAATAATAAATAATAAGTAAGTAAGACTTAGTTAAACAAAAAGGTTTCTGCACAGAAAAGGAAATAACAGAATAGACAATCCACAGAATGGGAGAGAATATTTCAAACTATACATCTAACAAAAGATTAATATCCATGTGATTTTTTTTTGGAGGGGAAATTTAAGTTTTTGTGTGAGTAGTAGTATTATACCTATCTTGAGTGTCTTGCTTGTACTGTATCACATCATACCTTTGTTTAATTCTTAATAAACTGTTCACTTGTTAAATAAAAAAAAGATAAATATTCAGAATCTACAAAGAACTAAAACGAATTTCCAAGAAAACAAAAGAAACAAGTAACCCCATCAAGAAGTAAGGAAAAGAATGAAAGGCTTGAACAGATTTTTTTTTCAAAAGAATATATACCAATGGCCAACAAACATATGAAAAAATGTTCAATATCACTAATCATCAGGGAAATGTAAATTAAAACCACAATGAGATACCACCTGAACTCTGTCAGATTGGCCACTACTTGTAAGTAAAAAACAATAGATGTTGTCATGGATGAAGTGAAAAAGGAACACTTATATTGGGGAGCAGGTAAATAAGTACCTTTATAAAAAACAGTGTGAAGATTCCTCAAAGAACTAAAAATAGACATACCATTTGATCCACCAATGCCAGTATTGGGTATCTGCTCAAAAGAACATAAGTCATCAAAAAGACACTTGCATTCTAATGTCTATCATAGCACGATTCACAATTGAAAATATTAATATATTAGATCAACTTCCATGCCCATTTATGGGTAAGTGGGTAAAGAAAACTACTCAGCTGTAAAAAGGAATGAAATAATGTCCATTGCAGCAACTCAGCAATGTGGATAGAACTGAGACCATTATCTTAAGTGAAGTATCTCAGGAATGGAAAAACAAATACCACGTGTTCTCACCTATACATGGGAGCTAAAGAATGGGTATAAATGGTATAAAGTGGTGTAAGAGATATTGGAAACAAAAGAGGTGAAGAGGAAGGGAAAGAGGTGAGAGATCAAAAATTATCTAAAGAGTACAACGTCCATTCTCCTGGTGACAGGTACACTAAAGGCTCTGACTTCAGCATTATATTATACATCCAAAAACAAAAAAACACTAGTAAGTCCTAAATCTATTAAAACAACAATAATAAAACATATGTATACATATATTCTTTTGATTGTGATTTGCCTTTTTGACTAACATTTATTTAATTTTTAATTTTGAGGACATTTTAGGTATCATTTTATTACATATGACTAATACTTCTGTGATCAGTAAATGCACCCTGCATTATTAGAAGCTTTTAATTTTTATTGTTACTCTTGTGCAAGACCAAAATATTTTCCATTTTAGTAAATGTTTGCTAACATTTGAAAAGACTGTATATCCTGCTATTATTGAGTGTAATATTCCATGAATGTCAGTTAGGTCAATTCATTGATAATGTGGTCTGAGGTATCTATTCTGATGACCTATACTGAGGTATCTATTCTGATGACCTCCTCCTATTCATCCCCTTGGTAAGAAAGGGAAATCTCACCCTACATGGTATGAGACAGCTAAACATGGGAGAAGTGAGATGAGCAGCCGATTCCTAGTCATGTGTGCTCCCAGAAGGGGGAAAGGGACCACATACACCATCCAGGGCCACAGGGGATTGTGCTCTGTGAGAGAAGGAGCAGCCAGCAGCTGGAGGTGGTGACCATTCATTCCTGTGGGCAACTGTGATCAGCTTGTGTGGGTTTTGAGGGAGGTCACACCCAACATGTTCAGGGGTTGATGGGTAGCCAGCGGGCAAACATACAGCAGAGCTGGCCAGGTGGGGAGCTTCTCCTTGTAGGAGGGAGCACGTGTCTGCTAAGAGCAGAACTCATGGTTGAGGATTTTCAGACCTGTGATGCTCAAAGATGAAAGACAGCTCATGGCATTTTTGGCTTTCCAATATCTTTGTAAATTGGTAAATTATTTTATCAATGGCTGAAGGAGGATTTTTGAAATTTCCAATTTTAATTTTAGATTTATCTATTCTTCTGATCTTCATTGATCTGTATTTCATGTCAAGCTTTGTTGACTCCATATGTAGTTAGGATTGTTATATCTTCTTGTGTGTGTTATTGGCAGAAAGATAGACCCAGAAACCAAAGGAATAGACTACAGAATGGAGAAATAGATGGAAATAAATACATCCAAAGGTTTTTTGACAAAGGTACAAAAGTAATTCAATGGTGGACTATTCAGCTGATGGTGCTGGGGCAATTGGACATTCACAGGCAAAAGAGAAAAGAAGAAAAAGAAGCACCTCAATATTAACTTTATATCTCACGCCAAAGTTAAATGAATCAGAAACTTAACATATAAAACTACATTTACATTGAGTATTCATATACGAGGGCATAAATCTGCCACATTATTTGTTTTCCATTTGTTATCTTTGTTTCGCATTCTTCTGTTTATCTTTTCTTACCTTCTTCTGGGTTATTCGTATATATTTTAAAATTCCATTTTGATTTACTAATAGTGTATTGAGAACAATATTTCAAAAACTTTTCTTGGTGACTTTTTTAGGGATTACAATATATATACAAAACCTATCACCATCTAATGGTTTCAAAATGTTGTGACCTTGAGTGAAGGACCTTTGCTTTCATCGAGATCTCTTTACCCTCCCATTTTATAAATGCAATTGTCTTAAGCATCCGCTGTACATACAATGAGCACCACATCAGATGGTATCATAATTTTTTCTTCAACCACCAAGCATGATTTAAGAAACTTATGGGATGACCTTTTTTATTTACCCGTTTTACACATTCCACTGTGTGTGTGTGTGTGTGTGTGTGTGTATTTTCCTTCCTGAAGTACCAAGTTTTCTTCTCTTGACCTCCTTTCTGTTTAGAGAACTTTCTTTTTTATTTTATTTATTTTTTTTATTAAGTCATTTGTACATAGATCATCAATACATTTTTGCCATTATGGGATTTAATGTGTTGATTATTTGTATAAATTGGAGTACTTACCTCCTACTAATCAACATAGCCTGCACCTCATTTACCCAATTACAGCGTTAAGACATTTGTGTTCTACACCTGATAGATCCAACTTGCACTTGCAATATGCTCCGTAGGCTTAGTACCCCTACTAACCCTCCCTCTATCAACCCACCCGCTCCCTTTCCCAGAGAAATTTCCTTAGCCATTCTTTAGGAATAGTTTGCTAGCAAAAACATAATGTTAGGTTTTCTTTTGTCTAAGATTGCGTTTTTCTCTTCGTTCCTATAAAAATCATTTTTGGGGAATTAGAAGTCATAGCTAACAATTCATTTATTTTATCACTTGGAAAATACTATACTGTGCCATTTCCTTCCAGCCTCTAAGGCCACCTATGAGAAGAAATCCCCTGTTATTCTAAGTGATGTCCCCCACCCCCACCCCAGATAATGCATCATTTCTCTATGTGAAGTTTGTCCATTGACTTTGGTTTTCAGACTGAATTACAATGTGTCTTCACATGATTTATTTGGGTTTATCCTCATTTTCTTGCGTGCACAGGTTCAAGTCTTTCACTCAATTTGGGAAGTTTTCAGCCATTATTTCTCTGAATGCTTTTCAGTCTTTCTCTCTTTCTGTCTTCTCCTTGTAGAACTCATCTTACAAATGCTACCTTTTATAAAACATTGTCCTACAAGTCCCTGAAACATTACATATTTTTTTCAAGTTTGTTATTTCCCTGTTGCTCCAATTGGGTTATTTTCTCCATTTGTCTTCACCTTCACTGATCCCATCCTCTGTCATCTCCAGTCTACCACTGAGCTTATTCTGGGAGGTTTTCATTTCTGTGACTTTATGTTTCAGTTCTAAATTGCATTTGGTTCTTTTTTTTTTCATGACTTATATTTCGTTGTTGAGATTTTCTACTCCTTTCTTGTTTCAAGAGAATTCGTGATTGCTAGTTTAAACTGTTTCCATTTAGGCTGCTTTAAGATCCTTGTCAGACAATTCTGGCCTCTGATTCATCTTTGTGTTGGCCTCTTCTCTCATTTCTATGGTAATATTCCTGGTTCTTCATACGACAAGTGACTTAATTTTATCCTGAACTTTGGCGACCTCTTTTTCTTTTCACTTTGAAACTTTAGATCCTATTTAACCTTTTTGGTTTAGCAGACTATCTCCTAGCACCAGACCTGGGTGTGTGTATGTTCAGTTTCCTTTTGGGCCCTACCAACGCCAGGGCTGCATAGACACTGATGCATACTCCCCCTGGCTGCAGACACGTGAAGGGAATATTCAGCTCTACCGTGGTTCTGCTGAAACTTTCCTGGTGAAAGCGTCGCATTGACTCACACTACCTCAGTTCCTTTGAATAAGGGTGTGAAATCCATGCTCTTCCAGCTTCTGCTGACACCA
The DNA here is from genome assembly GCA_963574655.1 of Perodicticus potto. Classification (NCBI taxonomy): domain Eukaryota; kingdom Metazoa; phylum Chordata; class Mammalia; order Primates; family Lorisidae; genus Perodicticus; species Perodicticus potto. Next base: position 35,260 of record CAUYRH010087875.1, read on the forward strand.
GGAAGAGGTGGGGACATGGAGTGCCAACTAGCTGTACCTGTCGCCATCTTGTCTGCTTTGTTTACTCTGGGTGAGAATTACACCACAGTTAGTCATCATGTCCTGCTCACACTAAAGGAAGAGGGTAGCTACCTTATCTCACATCACTTCATTCTGACTCACTGATGCCAGGTGGGAGTGGAGTTATTATAGATTTTATACACAGTCTTGGAAATACATCCAGAAAAATATGGCAAGACCATAGTAGTGTTAATAAGTAATGCTTTGGGGAAGTTAATTTGTCAATGGACATCAATGCTATCTAAGTACTTATGTATTTTTTGTTCATTGTATGTCTCAAAACATACCCTAACAAATAATCCAAAACATTAACAATGAGATATTCCAAAAGATGGCCATTATAGGATAAGTTGCAATAAAAATTGAGTCATATACATGACTTACTCTTACAGATAATGTTTGGGTAAATTGATTGATCAATAAAAGAATTATGAAGTCTAATTAAATTCTATGAAAAATAATCATAATAGAATGTTAATTAAATAAATCAATGTACAATTTTTGAGAAGTTATGTTTTCTGGCAAATAAAATTACGTATGCTTTTATTTAACTGGTTTTGGATCAAAAATAGCAATTTTCACCAGCTTTAATGTTCTAATTGACAACTTAGAATTGTATTTATTAAAACATGATGTTTTGCTATGTGTGCACATTGTGAAATGATTATCATAATCAAGCAGATTAACATATCCATTACCTCAGGCATTTGTCATTTTTCAAGTCAGCAATTTCATAAAATCCAACCTAATAGTTATCAATTCTATGTAGAAATAAATTAAGAAATTAACTGGCATAAATAGAAATATCAGCCAGGATAAGATAGGTTGTGCCACGTACTAACAAACTCTCTGTGGATTACAAATTAAAAGGTATATTTCTTGTTCTTCCCACATACCCATTTTGGGCTAGGTGAGAATTTCTTCTCCACAGTGGTCACACACAGGGATACAGATGGACAGCAGCTTTATTTCTCTGCCTCCATGAGTTTGCAGGAAAAAGAAAGAGGCCACATTATGCCACAGCTTTTACTCTTTCAGCTAGGAGGTGACAGTGAACAGCACTGATCACTGTATGTCCCTAGTTGAACATCAACATAGTTCTTTTTCCTCCCCAAAATCATCAAGTGGAATGATTTTGAAGCAGGTGTTCTGAAGACAACCTCCTGGTTCTTGTTTCTGGTAACATCTTCAGTTTTCTACGTAAAGCAGGCTAAAAAACACAGCCTCTAACTACAGATAACGCCTGCATTTTTATTATATCAAATGTCCTTACATGAACCTCAGAAACGCTATGACAAATTTATAAAGCGTTCCTAAAAAAAACAGTTATCAGGCCAAACCCACGGTTTGATCTCTGAAAGGGTAACCATTCAGGGCCCTATAAGTAGCATTGAGAATTTCCACTGAAATTCTTCCTGATCTTCACAAGCTTTTAACACTCTTGAGAAATAGTAGGGTGTATGAATAATGTCCCCATTCCCAGCAATTTAAATTTATTATATAAAGGTGAAAATATGGTTGGTAAACCCATGTGCTTTGTACCTCGTTTAAACTTGTACCAATTTACTCTGATAATGATGGTGAGAAAGCTGAGTCTATGTTAGTATTTTGGATCAGTGGAAAGTTTCTTTCTTTTTTTTTTCCTGGGCAAGAGAATATTAACTTAGCTGTTGAGAAATGACATGCTCAAACATTGCCTAACTGGAGGGGTTCAAACTTGTTGAGACTTCTTTTATTGTATGTTTGAGTGCCTTTTGGAACCAAAAGTGAGGTGAATAATACTTTTGGCAATTATTTGAGCTGTGAGGTGGGTACCAACCTGACCTCTGCTCGTTGGAATTTCATATCAGAAGCCTCAGCGTACATCTCATTTTCTTGAGTCAGCATAATTTCAGGTTAAAGAGAAAATAAGTTGGCTGAATCTTCTTCTTTTTTTTTTTTCTTTTTGGAATGAAGGAAATCTCAGAATTTGTCTTTCGTTACTTATATCACGGAAGGTTTGGGGACACAGGAAAGGCCTAAGGAGAGAGAAATAAAGAATCATCCAGAAACATGGGGAAGGCCAATGTGTGTCTGCATTAGGAGGTTGTCTTGGGGCAGTGGTCAGTGTGACACCAAAGGCAAAGAAAGAAGAAGATACCTGGAATTAGAAGAAGATAATTCTAATGACATAAAGAAAGGGACAAATATTACAATTTGTAAGTAGAGTCAGCTGTCTAGGGGAATGAGCAAGTGAATCAAGTTTTGTTGACTGTAAACTCTGTGCCAAAATCTATTAAAATTTCTCTATATCATATCATTTAATACAATACTGAACACCAGGTGATATAACCATTATAATCCCTCCGTACAGTTAAAAAAACTAGTTTGTAAGCCTTAAATAACATGTCCTAGTTCATACAAGGAAATAACAGATCTGGAATTTTTTTTTTTTTTTAACAGATCTGGAATTTTAATCTAGGGCTCTCTGACTGGCACCAAATCTTACATATATTATATAGATACATACATACATCTTATCTATTTCCCTGAGATATATGAAGATTATAAAGGGAAATGATAAATTGAAGATATATCTGATATGTTAGTTTTGTACAAGGTGGGAGGTAGGCTATTTCCATCTTAATGAAAATCCAACTAAGTCCTGCAATATTTTAAAAATTAAAAAAGCTCTTAATCATACATTTTCATATTTAGTTTATGCTTATATGCTTATTTTTAGACATTCTATGTTTATAGACATGTTGATAGACATTCTACTTCATGTCTACAGACATGTCAATACCATCCTATACTCCTTAATTACTTTGTATTTATAATATATCTTAGTAACTATAAACGCAAGACCTTCCATTATGTTTCATGTTATTCATATTTATTTTATTGTCTATTTGTATATTATCAGGAATTTGTTATTCCTTATAGAGATTAATATAATTTTACTTAATTTTAAAAATGATTGCTAATTAAAATTGCAAATCTATTTTAAGTTGCACAAAATTTAATTTATGCATGTATTTTGAAATAAAAATTACTACATTTTATTTTACAAGAAAATGATATTCATTTTCATGTAATCTCAGTTTTTATCATCTGACAAAGTTGTATGTTTTCATTTTTTTTTTAGATCATTTTTTCCTATTAAAATTATTCCTAAGAATTTTATGGTTTTTTTAAGTTTTATTGCCATTGAAAGAAAAAAAAATGATTCCATTTTTATCTCAGGATGTTGGACTAAATAATTCTAATAAAAATAAAATAATTAAAGCCATAGGATGGTCAAAACTCATCAAATTATTCATATCATTTACGATTTATTATACATCAAATGTACCTTCATAAGTTGTATAACGAGAAAAGTTCAGTCACAGTATTTTAGCCTACATGTCTGTGAAAATACTTCAAACCAACCCAAGATACTTTAAAACCACCATTTTAAAAAATACATGCGTATTTTACTGTATAGCATTTAAAATATCACGATAAATCATGCCAGAGCAAAATAAATAACAAATCACGGAGTTTGGAAAATATTTGTAATACATAGGTTAATAAAAGATTAATTTTCAAAGTATACAAAGAGAATATACAAATTAATTCTACAAAGACAAAAACGAAATAGAATTATGCAGACAGAATAAAGTTCAGAAAGTAATACAATAGTAGATTCAATGCCCATTGTATATAAAAGTATGTTACTAAATCATTGATTTCTAACTTATTGCAGATTAAAGTTGTGATAGTATATTACTTTATGCCCTTCTGTTTGCAAAACATGTTTGAGGTGGTACCTTTTGAGAATATAAATTAGATGTATACTTCCTTATACTATCAGAGGAAAGATGGATGGTGACAGACTTTTGGAAACCTGACGTAGCATACCACAGAAATTTTAAAAAGAAACATCTTCTTTTGGTAAATTATTCCTCAGAATTAAAATGATAATTGTACAAAGGGTAGTATATAGTATAAAGTAATATTTACATAACTGTTATTCATGTGCACATATGTGTGTATATGTAGCTATTATATATGGTATATATATATATATATATACACACACACACAATACCATATCTAACATGTAGCTATTATATATGATGTGTGTATATATATATATAAAATTCTATACCATATATAATAGCTACATAACCACACTAATGATTACATACATACACTCACACACACACGTAGCTATTTTATATATAATATATATCATACTATACTATACTACATATCATAGCTACGTGTGTATGTGTGTGTGTGTATATGTATGCAATCATTAGTGTGGTGGTAAAAACCTGGAAACATATAAATATACATCAATAGAAAAGTATATAAAACAACAATAACATGCTTGAATTGAATATTATATGATAATTAAAAGAAGGTATTATTGGGTGGTGCCTGTGGCTCAAGGAGTAGGGAACTGGCCTCATGTACCGGGGGTGGTGGATTTGAACCTGACCCCAGCCAAAAACTGCCAAAAAAAAAAAAAGGTATTATCTGTGTATGTAAACCGACAATAGTGCACTTGAAGAAAACTGCACGTAATAAAGGTTACCATAAATCTGACAACCTTTGAGAAATGTATGCACCCATTAAACAAACAACACTCTGAATAATGAACATATCCTCTACCCCTAAAAATGTCCTCATGACCTTTTGTGATTTCTCCATCTTGCCCCTCCTCACCCCCTCTCCTGTCCTTGGGCAACTGCTGCTTTCTCTGCCTAGAAGATCAGTTCTGATTTAATTGATTTTACACAAATTGAATCATACAGTATTTACTCTTTTCATCTTGCTTCTTTTCACATCATAATTATTTTGAGGTTCACTCATCTGGCTTGTGTCAGAGTTAATTTCTTTTATTACAACATAATATTTCACTGTACAGACACAATCCAATTTGTTTATCCATCACTTGTTGGTGAACATTTGGTTGTTTCCACATTGGACTGTTAAAAAAAAGCTATGACAATGTTGGTGGGACTGCAAACTACTACAGCCTCTAGGGAAAGAAGTATGGAAATTCCTCAATAAGAGTTAAAAGGAGACTTATCATTTGATCCTGAAGTCCCATTACTAGGTATCTACTCAGAAGAATAAAAGACATTTTCCTTAAAGACATTTGCACTTGAATGTTTATAGCAGCACAATTCGCAATGGCAAACATGGAGAAAGAACACAAGTGCCCTTGACTATATGAATGGATTAATAAGGTGTGGTATACGCATACTGTGAAATACTATTCAGCAATAAGAAAGATGGAGACTGTTGTGTTTTATCTGAATGGGTTTGGAGAACATTCTCCTAAGTGAAGTATCACAACAATGGAAAAACAAACATCACATGTACTCAGCATTAAATTGGAACTAACAGTTTAACATTTACATGGTCACATGAGAGAGAAACTCAATGAAATTCAAGGGCAGAAGGGAGGGAAATGGGTAAGTTCCCACCATTGGGTACATATCATGCATATACTGCATGCTTCCTGGGTGAAGGATACACCAACAACTCAGACTTTAACCTTACATATGCAAACTATATAACCTAATCATATGTTCACCTATATTCATCTGCAATAACTTAAAAAATTAAAATAAAAAGAATTATTAAAATTCCTGCTCACATCTTCCCATAAACATCTGCTTTATTTTCCTTGGGTAAATATCTACAAAGGGGAAGGCTCAATCGCGTAGCAGGAGAACATTTAACTTTATAGGAAAGTGTTAAACTATTTTCCAAACTGATTGAACCAATACATATTTCCACAAACTGTGCATTAGGGTTTCATTTCCTCCACATAATTGCCAACATTTGCTATAGTCATTCTTTCCAATTTAAGCCATTATGACAAGTATGTAATTGTGATTTTTAAAATATTTCCTTAACTACCATAATGACTAATTATGTTGAGCATCTTTTTCATGGGCTTATTTTTCTTCATTGGTGAATATCTATTCTAACTTTTTGTCCATGTTTAAATCATTTGTTATCTTATTACTGAGCATTATACTTCTCTATATTACATATTTTTAAATAAAAGAAAGTGAAAATCTATATATTCTATGTATTCATTTGATGAACAATATTATGAAAGGATACACATCCTGCTGTTAACATTGTTTACCTGAAGATTTAGAGATAATGGTGAATTTGCTAAGAAAAGAGATAAGAGTAATGCCCGAAAAAAGGTAACATATGTCCCAGAAAAAAAAAAAAAAAGGAAGAGAGATATAGAGAAAATATTATATGAAGATAGTTCTATAAATAGGTGCATGACTAAAGTATCACCAAAATGCTTGACATTTATTTCAAGATAGTGCAATTTTAGGTAATTTTTACCTCATTACACTTTAGCTATGACATTATTTTAGAATTTGTATAATTAAAAAATCGATTTTCAGTGTTGACAGAATATCAAGGAAATTACAAGTCTCAGTCATTGGGAGGATAGTGGTCATTTGAAATACCACAAATTTGATTTGGGACACCTGTCTTCCATGGGAGCAGATTGAAAACCTTATGGGGCAGCTTGAGTATTACCTGCTTTGACTTTCATTACTGTAAAGGAGAGCTTGGGGTCCCAAGAAAGCTTAATAACAAAATGATCATAAAAGCACTAAATATTGGCTTAATTTTCCTACTCATGTAGTGAGCCCTCCACTTTTAGAAAATTGGTGACTATTCCATACATCCAAAAAGTGTCACCTCAGGGAACTCTGGGGACTCATATTTTGGATTTACCTCTAATCAGATCTTTTATTTCCATAACTGGCATAAGTGCTTGCATTCAGGTGATTCATTCAACAGCCTCTTTAGTGAATCATTTGTTTGATTAATTAAAAAGCTCAAGAAAGATTTTCTTAGGCACCATGGTGATAAATTTTAAGAAGTTAAATAAATACCAAAATGCAGCTATGGTTGTTGGGCGTTTTCCTAATTTTAACTGTGTGATAGAAAACTTTGTCATGAATACAACATCCAAAAATTCCAGAAAGTTGTCACTGAAACTTAGCGGTCAACCTGCCCAACTCTCCTGAGAAAACATAGATATTTACTTATCCAGAATCTATGTGCTCATGGCACTATATTTTTAAACTTTTAGAATAAAGATAAAACAAAATTTAGGAGGACATGTATAGATTTGTGTTCATATAAAAACTAATAATACATATAAAAACAAATAACTTCAACTCTACCAAACATCAAGGGATAACTCTGACAAAATAAAAATAAGAGCCATAGAAACAATACAGAAAACATTGAAATGAATTAAAGAATGTCTAAACATAGTATTTATACTTACGATGACACAACATTAAAAAGATGTTAATTCTCTTCAAATCTGCATGAAGTCACAATCCATGTCCCTGCGGGGTGTGTGTGTGTGTTTGTGAGAGAGAGAGAGAGAGAGAGAGAGAGAGAGGGAGAGAGAGAAAATGAGCTGATTCTATAATTGATATGATACTGTATTGCTTAGGGCCAAGAATAATGAAGATCCTTTTGTAGAGGAAGCAGGTTGTCCGTCAGCTAATATTAAGAATTATTCAATAGTTTCACTAACTAAGATTCCATGGTTTTGGTAAATGCATGTAAATGACCAGTGTAATAAATGGGGAACTCAGAAACAGACCATATGTAAATTGTCACTTGGCTTATGACAACATCAGAACAGCACACCAGTTTTTCAATATATGGTAATGGGGCAATTGTACATTTATACAGAAGGGAAAGCATGATTTATTGAAATCAATTTCTAGTGGAGAAATTAATCACTCATGGATTTTATTGCTAAATTGAAAGTCTAGATGAACAATGGTGTATGCCACTGAATACCATTCATCAATAAAAAGGAATGAGCTACTGGCCATGCAAAAGTGCGGATGGATTAAAACATACCATTCCAAATTGTATAAGAAAAACAACACATTGTACCCCACAAAAGCATCACTGTATTCATGATCTATGTGTATATGACTTAACAAAAGGAAAAAATAAATAAACATACATTGCTGAGTGAAAAACGCCAGTCTGCAAAGGCTGTGTACATAATGGATAATTCCCTCCATGCCATTTAAGGAAAGGGCAATGTACAGAAATGGTAAACAGATCAGAGGTTGCCAGGTATTGAGGCAGGAATGAGAAGGAGGATTGAATAGGTAAAGCAGGAGAGATTTTTTAGAGCAGCAGACCTCAACTATATGGTATTGCCACAGTGAGTGCATGGCGCTGTGATCTGTCAGAATCCACAGAGCTCTGCCATACTCTTAGTGAACTTAATATACCCACGTTTGAAAAAGGGAGGGGCAGTTAAGAAGTGGAGGATTCCAGAAGGGAATGCTGCCTGTGGCAAAAGAATCCAGCTATTACACAATTGGGATGGGGAAAAGTTGCTGACTAAGTAACTTTAGAGATGAATAGCGTTCATACGATGAAATGTGAAATGAACTGCACACATGTACCATACTCTAGTTGATAAAGTTTTTTCATGGGATATAGATGAAGAATTATGATATCACAGTATGTGTACACTGTAACTGAGCAAGTAAGGACATGAAGTCCTAATGCTGGGGGTCAGGGGAGGGTGGCTTATGTCAGCAAAGCGAGCAGACCAGAAGGGTCCAGACGGTAATTTATCATAGCTGTATATGTTAATATGAATTTGTGTGTTGCAAAATATACTGATCGATACATGTAGAAATATTAATAGACATGTATGTACACATAGGTTCATTAACACATTGCATCTTTCTGTGCTCTGTCAGAGAGTTTAGAGGGCCTGCAGCAATGACACCCCAGAACAGTGGGCACCCCAGTGATAAGACTGTGGTTCCTAATATCATCCTCACATAACAAGTGCCAGGGCTCCTTGGAGACGTGTCTGATTCTAGGCCTGGCCTGGGAAATACACAAGATGTTCCAGGAGCCAGAAAGAAAAGACCTCCAAAAATCACAATGGCGGAGGCATGCCCAAGAGACCCAAGACCGAAATTCTGTGTTCTTCGTTTCCAAAATTCGTAACTCCAGAAAAACTGTGGGAGAAACATCAGAAAAACTTCACTGAGGAACATTGTACACAACACTTAACTGGTATTCCTCAAAACTATCAAGGCGATCAAAAATGAGGAAAGTATGAGAAAGTGCCAGACACCAGGTGAGCTTAAGGAGACATAAAAACTAAATATAATGCGGGATCCTAGAGGGGGTCCTGGGACAGAAAAAGTATGTTAGGTAAAAAGTGAGGAAATATTAATGAAGCTTTACGAGCTTTGGTTTATGATAGCCTGTTAGTATTGGCCATTAGTTGCGACATAAGGTGTTAACGGTAAGAGAATCTGACTGTGGGGGAATAGGGGAAATCTCCAAACCATCTCAACAATTCCGTAAATTAAAAACTATTCTAAAATGAAAAGTTAATTTAAAATAACATGAAAGGAAAAAAATAAAAATTTTGGGCTAAGGAAACTATTTAAAAAAAAAAACAAAAAACAGGAGGAAAAATCACTTTCACTGAAGCAAAAGTTTGATACAATGACCTTAAAATTAGCATTTGAGTTTATTAAAATCTACCAGTAATAAACTAAAAAACAAGTCACAGAGTGAAGGAAGACATATGCCAAATGTATAGGCAGCAAAGGGCCTTATATTGTGAATAGATAAAGAACTTCACTTGAAGGAGATGGAAAAATGATTTTTCTTGATGAAATAAGAAATGGAAACTGCCTTAACTGACATTAGCAAACATGAGTGTCACATAGCATATTTACTGATGAGATGTTAAAACCATTCCTGTCAATTAAATAAATTGAAAAATATAGTATAAAAGATATATAATTTGCAATTAAAGTAAAAAGTTGTAAAGAATCACTGAAAATCAATAAAAATGTCAAATTACTCACAACAAAATAGTCGAGAGGTACGTAAAATAGTCTCAAAAGAGGACCTTCAAATGAACAAGACACATATAAACAGGTGTGCATCACTAAACACCAGATGAATGGACAACACCGGCACAGTAAGATGTAATTTCACACCAGACGGGCAGAAAGGAAATACATGTAATTAAACGTGGGCTAGCACACAGAGGAATGGCGAGTCTCACATTTGCTGGGGAGAAAATAGACCGACATAAAGATTTTGGAGTGCGATTTGGCAATATCTAGTAAAACTGAATCCGTGAAATGTAATAAACACATGAGACCTTTGGAGAAATTCTTACTCAAGTTCATAAAGAATCTTGTTCTTTGTAACACAATTTTGAGCGAAGGGGAGGAAAATGAAAACAACACTGGTGTATTTAGGTCAGACATTTAAATTTATCCACGAGTGTGTGGCTGAGAGGTGGCTGGACTCTGGGTTCAAACCCAAAACTGCTGGTTGTCAGCCAGATTCCCAGACCATGACCTCTTCTGTAAACATGCAGGGGTGATAAAACATGCCTAATAAGATTACTATGAGGTTACAGTAGATGGTACATGGACTTCGCTTAGAATTGAGCCTAGCATATAATAATACTGGTAAGTTTGCTTAATATTAGTATGATTGTCGTGACTGTGAATTATCAGAATGGGAATTTTCTTCCACTGTGTGCCTCAAACGTATTCATTTTAAAAAGTACATAAGGTGCCGTGTGTACATATCACACAGCATCATATCTTTTAGAGCAGAAATCAGGAGCCTTTTTCTGTACAGGACCAGATAATAAACATTTTAGGTTTTGGTTACCATTAAGGTCAAAGTACTCAAAGTGGCATGAGGCACATTTCACACAGAGAGGGTTCCATTTAGGTGCCTCTTCTTGCTTTTTTATTTTTTTCCCAGATCATTGATTTTAGTCCTTTTCTTCAATAATATCTGCTTGCTTTTGCCTCTCAGCTTTCTTATCTTTGATACAAGTATGTCTTAGGACACTGTCTCTCCTGAGAACTAAGAGAGGTAATTCACACAGACGCCTAGCCCTGCGTGCAGTGCACAGTAGTTGCTAAGCACCTGCCTGCTCTGTAACCACAGAACCAGACCAATCTAGTTCAACCTTTATGTAAGAGAGTTCTGAGTTGTTTTTCAGTTGCCATGGACCCCATATTGCAGGTCATGTAACCTGAGCATGCTCAGATAATCAAGCATGCAGCCACAGGTGGAACCTAGGCACTGCATCAAGGAGCAGGAACTGAATAAAGAAGTGGACGTGGACACTTCATGACATGATCCATGATCCAGTCAGATCATGCTTCTCAGCATCACCTCACCGCATGATCCAATCATTACATCATACTTCATTACTCTCTGCCTATAGAACCCACCCCAGCCCATGGCTGGAAGACGCACATTTGAGTATTTTCTCCCCTCTCCTTGCCAGTCAATTTGCAATAAAGGTTTTTGCACTCTCTATGAGTGGAGAAAAGAACCCAAAGTCTTAATACGCAGTGCCGTTCATAGGCTAACTAAGCTAACTGGCTTGTCCCCCTCCCCTCAGCCCCACGACACCCCCTCCCCCGCAGGATTAGCTATTGCCTCCTGCCTTCGGGTAACTGACAGATTGGGGTTGTAAAACCAATTTCTTAACTAGAATGGGCTTTCCCACAAATCTTCCTGAAGAACCCATGGGGGTCAAAATTTGCAAGTTTAGCTATATGATAATGAGCTCAATGGGCCAGGTCAGTGTAGGGTCACCAGGGCTCCTGGCTATCTGTCCTGACTGGAGCACAGTCCTCAGTCTTAATTTGGTTCCTACTCTCCACCCCTAGTCACATTCCTTAGTCTTCTGTCCTATCAGGGAGAGAGTCTGGGGTCAGGGTGGTGTTCTGTCTCCTCCTAGGCCTAGCAGGGGCAGAAGCTGGGGACTGAGGTGCCTGTTTCCCTCTGCCAGGTAGGAGGAGAGAAGCCACAGGCTGAAGCTGTACATCGCCACTCAGGCACAGTAGCGTGGGAGGGCGGCACAGGCCGTGACTGCCTGTGGTCTACAACAACTGTCTAGACCTCCCTATGGCAGGATCTTCCCATTCAAAAGCACACGGTTCCTTTACACTGGCTGAGTGTCAAAGAACTGACAAGAAAGCTCTTTCAAATCTAAAACTGAAAAGTAAGCTGATTTGGGTGGAATTTGAGCAATGATTGTTAATTCCCTGTTGCCCTTCTGGGGATGATGGATACTGCCCTTTATGGGGAAAGGGAATTCCTAGTTTGGGAGTCACCTTTACTGGTGGAACTCACCGGAGTCCCTGGTTTCCCATCTGCCCAGCCCACAGGATCTACATCCTCTAGGCCTAAAGCTAATTGGGTGATTGTTGTTCCCTGTTACAACTATCTCGAGGACGCCCATCCATAGGATAGTATGGGGTTGCAATTGCATTTGGAGGTGATTTGACTCAAAAGTCTAACAATGAAATTGGAACCTCTGGGATAAGCAGAAACTGGTGGGTTACTAATACTCACTCCCAACTACACAATAAAACAGGGACATAATACCTTCTGGCGGGGCATCCATCAGTGCCCTCAGCTACACAGAAGGGAGATGACAGAGGTCCGCCAAAGGTTTGTACATCCTTGGTGGAGTCTGCACATGGCAAACAAATGATTCTCAGAATCCTGCCAGCACACATAAGCAACAGCACGCAGCATTAATTACTCGCTTGGGTTGGAATGTATCCAACCCCTCACTGAAAGGAGGAGTTGACAAATCCCTCTCCTGACCTTGCTGAGCAAGGTAGACCAGCAAGTTAGCCTTCCATTCAAGATCTGGGCCCTTGAGGCTGAGACTGCCTCTTCCTTCCCAGGTGCCCAGGAAAGCACAGTTCCCAGCTGGTGGGCTGCTCTCTCTGTGCTCCGAAACCTTGAGCAGAACAAAGCTAAGTAACCCCAGCTGATGGGGGAAGCACTTTCCACTCTCAGATTCTGTCTCTCCTGCTCTGGCTTTCCTGGCTTCTCCATCACTTCTCCACCTTCTTTCCGGAGTCATTCTCGGTCTACATCACCCTTATTTTCCTCCCAGCTGCTCCTCTTCTGGGAGCTGATGCCCGTGTTCCTGGACTCTGGCTGGAGCTCCCAAAGCCAGACTGGGCAGGTGCAGGCCAAGCAGTGGGTGTGTCTTCATTCAAGTGGCTGGGAATTCCTTGCCATAGTACCACACAGTCTGTAGCTAATTTAATTAAATAACCTTGTACTGAATACCACCCTCTTATAATTTATTTTTTATTTAAAACTATTAAAATATTGTCAACATTTTAGGAAGCTAAAGAAAAAATTCAAATTGGGTCTAATACTTGACATGACTTACCATACACTATAGAATTTTAAGAGGGGGATATGGAAGAAGTTATCCAGACAGTTACTACTATTAGAAGATAAAGCTATCTAAGAAGGTAAGTAGTCCAGGAAACAAAATCACCTATAAAGGTCTCTGGGATTTCTAGGCAAATTATTTATTGAATACATTTATGAAGTAAATATGTAACATATCAACATGTAATAATACATGAAGGCCTTTATGGTAAATTAATATTCTCAAAGCCCCTGTGTACACTAAATATAAAATACCCCCAAATCAAGTGAGCCTGAGAGACCTACAATCCATTGTGTATATTATGCTATGTGCCTACTGAACAATGAACAAAATGATCTTAATTCATTTCTGCACATTAAGCTTTTAATATTACTCAAGTCCCAATCCCTGTCCAAATTGCATTCCAAAGGCCAATCTTTAGTTATAATTCTCTATAACTTGATTACAAATGGAAGCATTTGGCTATGACTTAGTATGCATGCTTATTGCTGTCAAAGAAATAAGCAAAATTTTAGGTTTACTGTGCAAGAATTTTAATTAGATTCACACACATCTCAAAAAAGTCTATCCTGTGACTTCCAGGTCTTGGAGTTAAATCAACAGGAAAAGAGTCAAGTGAGGTCACAGTTGAGGTAAGAGAAACTTCTGAGGATTTTCCTTGAGCCTCAGCATCTGAATCATTCCTTTGGCAAGATCAATAGTTGCTAACTGATCCCGATCTCTGTGGAGTAGCAGTCGCTGATTTGGCTTCTGTAATTTCATCATCAATACTACGGAAATCCAGTAAGTAAGTTCTAGTTTTTCAGAGTTTTAGATGATTTTATACAAACTCTTTTCCTCCCTGCCCGACAATACCTTTTTGATCTTGTAGTGATACTGTTCACCCTGAATTAATGCTTGGTGTGGCCTGTGGCCAGATATAGAGCTCCATGCTTCTGTATTCCAGCAAGCGACTTTGGAATCAATGAAAAATGTTGTGTTGTCTACATGTTTTTTTCCCTTAATTCCTTTCCCCATTTCTCCAACCACAATAGAAGTCTTATTTTCATTGTGAGTTCTGACAAGATGAATGAATTCCACACACAACGTAACTGTAAACTGGTAGTAGAAATCAGTCTTTGTGGTTTATGTATATTTTGACCAGAGTATATTTAATATACAATTTCAAGTACTTTGATTTAGAAAGATGGTATAATAAAGAAAAATTTTGTATTTCATAAAAAAAAAATATTGTCAACATTTTAATTATTTATTTAGGTACATCTCTATTTTCCTTACATGGATTTGAAATAGCTTTTAACAAAAACATTATAATTTTTTAGATGATTGCACAGATTTAAAAGGGAATGAAAAGTAACTAATGGCTATTAGTCTTTGCATGGACATGACATGTATGGCATTACCATTGCAATTTTATGTTTGCAAAGAACTCTGCAAACTAGACATTTTACTTCTAATTGATACTGCCCAAAACTTAGACTTATAAGGCTTCCCATCCACCAATTCCGAGTGACTGAGCGCTTCAGCATCTCTTCCCTCTCCAGTGCAGACAGTTCCTCCCAGTTTTGCATAAAATTGGCACCACAAGCTAGATCTGACTGCAAAATTTCAACGAGCTTCATAACAGCCAAGGAAAAGAGGGGAAAAGGCAATGCTCATTATACAGTATTTCTCTAAGAAGATTTAAAAGAACCGTAAACCTGAAAAGGCTTTTTTAATGGAAAAAACCCCCACATAAACACATACCGCATGTCCTCACTACTAAATTGGTCAACCCTTATGTGCCCATATGGAAGCAAAACTCATCAGGAAGGGGAGGGGAGCTGGGTGCATTCACACCTAATGGGGTCAGAGCACATTCCCTGGGTGAACGAAAGCAAATTATGTAACAGAAATGTATCCATCCTGATCATATTCTGAAATTTAAAAGAAAAAAAATGAAAAAGAAAAAGAGTTCTCTTGGCCAAAACCTTTGAGAGAACCTGCACTTTCCAGGAGAACACGACAGTGTTGAAGGCTTAGCACAGCTTTCCAATTACATCAGGATTAACTGTATTTATCCAGGCTTTCCCAGATGGATGCAAACACATACTTTTTTTTAAAGTAACATCTTAAATCTCTCACAGAACTAATAATAAACTGAACACATTTAAATGCTGGCTGAGGAGGAGCAGTCACACCAGGTCACTAGGGGAAAATCTTTTCCTGGCCATGAGTTCTGGGTAGATGATTTTGGATGGTGGTTCTAAACATAAATTGGTATTAGATAATGTACTTAATAGTGATTTTTTTTTAAAGAATGCAGAAATGTGCTATGTGACATGTTGTTACATATGCATGTGATAAATCACACATCAGAGAGGCAGTTTTAAGAGGGTCACAGTAATATTAGAGCTGTAGTTTTAGAGTGTGCTGACTTTTTAACTTGGTCTGTCAGGTAGAGAACAATCTCTTTACCCAAACTACAGAGCGTGATGTGTTTGGCATACTTGAGTTCCCAGTCAAACAGAACCTGCTGAGATTTTGCGAATTTACTTTGGTTTAATGCCGCTTTGTTGATTCAAAGGAGAAAGAGTTTAAGAAAATATTCCCTTCTTAGCATCTTTCAGTAAAGTTCACTCAACTCCAGAACATGCTGCCATCCAAAAACTTCTGAAACAGAGAAGTGCCATGCCTTGTTTGCACTTGGTTCAGAAATATGATGATGACACTTTCTCTGA
This sequence comes from Perodicticus potto, assembly GCA_963574655.1. Taxonomy (NCBI): domain Eukaryota; kingdom Metazoa; phylum Chordata; class Mammalia; order Primates; family Lorisidae; genus Perodicticus; species Perodicticus potto. The sequence goes on from CAUYRH010087875.1 coordinate 51,328, forward strand.
AGTTTATATGAAGTTGCCAATTAAGCAGGGATGAGTTTGGCAGAGAGTGTTTCTGGATTATATAGTCTTAAACATCTTCAAAAATATTCTAGTTATTTCATTAGATTCAAAGTCCTCTCAGTACTTTTTCTACTTCTAATTCTGCACCAGTTCTCTGACTCAGCTCTTCTATTTAATTGAGGAGAATGTAGGAAAACTGAATCAGGAGTGAAGGCTCTGAGTTTCTGACTCTGAAAATAGCTATTCCTCGGCACGGAGACCTCCTTCATTAAGCTGTAGGAGTAAGCAGGAGACAGGCCGTGCAGGGCACAGCTCTGTGTGGGGACGTCCTGAAGTGGCACAAGACTGAGATTCTGGTAATCTACCATGTCCACACAGGGGGGCTTTTTAGTTTTTGGGGGTTGGATACTCCACCTGGGTAGAGTGCCATGGTATCACAGCTCATAGCAACCTCAAACTCTTGGGCTCAAGTGATCCCCTTGCCTCAGTTTCCCAAGTAGTTGAGACTACAGGCACCTGCCATAGTCCACGGCTAGTTTTTCTATTTTTAGTAGAAATGGGCATGTTGGTATTTGTAAAACTTTGTTGAGATACATCCAGGTGTTACTGAGCATAGAGAATCAGCACCAAAACTCCCACTTACCTGTGGCTGAGCAGGTTCTGGGCAACTGTTTTTGATACAAGTGAGAAAGTGAAAGTTTTGCACAGTGAATTGTCATGGTGTTTTAGTCTAAACGAATAGGAAATATGAACACCAAGGCGGGTGACATTCCATTGGTGCAATATCAGCCATTTCTGAACAATTCATGAGGTATAACAATGATAAATTGTGAGTGAGCGGTATTTTGAAATGTAAAAATTCAGAGGTCACAGAGAACTCTCCCTGAACTCAACGTGTCCACAGACTTAGTGGGGTTCTACGGCAGAGGTCCAGCTTCTACAAGGGTTATTTGGAAGAATTAGGATTTTAGTCCTTTCCTCTTTCAAAGACTGGGTTACCTTTCCTTCCCTTTTTCCTATATTCTACAAACAGTTACACGACTCTTGCATGCCATGTATTGGGGTAAGCTCTGGAAATAGAACTGATGAATGAGTGCTGGCCCTTATTTTCAAAGAGTTAATAGGCTAGTGAAAAAACAGTTAAGTAAACTGGTCCAGGAGGATATGCCTTAGTCTCTGGACAAAGATGTGGACACTTAAACTGGGTGTCCAAGGTGGTCTTTCAGAGGAAAGAAAATCTAAGGTGGCAACTGGAGGAATGAGCAAAAGAAAGCCTGGGAAAAAGCAACCAGGTGTGAGGGTGGATGGGGCAGGGAGGAGGAGAAGTGTGGGGAACAGCAAGTAAAGCTGACGGCACAGATCAGAGTGATGCTCCTTCCAGCCAAGGGCATGAAAGACTGCCAGAGAACCACCAGTCGTCAGGAGAGACGCCTAGAACCCATGCTCCCTTCACGGCCTCAGAAGGGAATGACTTCTGCTGACATTCTGACTTCATCCTTCCATTTCCAGAACCGTGAGAGAATAAATATCGTTGCCTAGGTCACACAGTGGTGCTAGGTTATGGCAGCCATTGAAAAGGAAAGAATTGTTAGGAGTAAGTTATTCTCATTCTTGCCTCTATATTTTTTACACCGCGTGTGTGTGTGTGTGTGTGTGCGCGCGTGCGCGCGTAATGTCTACCCTTCCTTAATCTTCGGGAAAATTCCTCTTCTTCTCCAAGATCCAGCCCAGGCCTCTCTTCTCTGCCATCCTCACCAGCCTGCCCCACACAGACATAGGCTGTCTTTCTCCTCTGTCCCAAAGGGACCTAAAACAGCCCGTCTATTACACTCAGCAAACACTTTCTGCTGTCATCACTGGTGTCTTTGCCACTGAAGCAACCTGCTGGGGGTGAGCGATGGAACTCTCTCTCCCCTACTCTTATGAAGTGTGTGAAGTAAATGACTTGAATCCATGAGTGTTGCCTCTTCTCCCTGCCTAACTTGGCCAAGTTGTTTTCAAAGTGGCCAATATGGCCAATATGTTTTCAAAGTGCACAAAGAGTATCTCCTATAACGGGCCATCAAACACACATTGTTCCCTCTGGAGGTCACCAGGGGGCCACGGCTCCTCCCTTGCGGCCTTATTATCTCAGCTGAGTGCAGACGTCACTGGTGAGCTGTGGGCTCAGGGACCTTATTGCTTCTGGTCTGCTGCCACTGTCTTATTCCCTGCTCTCTTGAATCTTCATCATATATTTTTCCTCCCTCAGCTTCAATGAAAGAAGACAAACACAAGCCTTCACAGGAGGGACGGTTTGGTGGCAATTTAATCACTGACTCAGAGACAAATTTGACTTTTCTTGGCAAAGGACATATGTGAAGGAGATTTTGCAGAAAAATCAGTAAAATTTGATAAATAATTGGGTATAGATCCTAGATAAAGTCAAATTTGTCTCCATGTTTTCAATTGCTGGGCAGCCTTGACAACATTGGTACCATACCAAATACAGAAAACACCATAGGAGGTGCAACTCTTTCAGTGGAGTCCCTGTTCACTTCCCGTGCAGTCAGCCCAGACATCTGTCACGTTTCAGCCATGTGAGACCACCAGATGTCGTGAGCTTTTTCTTTTACCACAGGCTCCTAATACCCCCTTGCCCTCTGAGCTGCCTGGGAAACGTCTACTTGTCACACACGATCTCACCCCATCCAAGTGTCACTTCCTTTACTACATTTCCCTCTGATGAGAATCCTCCCCTCCCCTCTCCCGTGCTCACACATCACTTCAGACACCAGGCTACATGAGGACTCTTCACCCACTTGCACTGGGAGGTCCTGAACAAATGGACAATACGCATAAGAGACAAACAGAAAATTTATTTAAAACATCAGCTTGTTAGAGACAAAGCTGGATGAGCAGAACCATTAGTTTTCTTGCTCCCTTCCTACCAGACAGAATGTCTGCAGTCAATCTCAGACCAGCTCCCTCTGTGTGGCTGAGGGGGGTTTACTACGCTGAGAAGGCAAGAGCAGAATGCTCAGCTAGCAGGTTCACCTTGAAATCGGAACCAGCTAGCAGGTTCACCTTGAAATTGGGACAACCGTGGATTCTGGGAAGATCCAACTCTCCCACCAGATAAGCCATTTGCCAATCTTCTCTCACATGAATGAGACTCTGGGTGAGTGATGGAAGGAGAGGCTTCCATTTTGGCAATTCGAGAGGGCAGACTTCTGGTTTTATAGGCAAGGGCAGATGACCCGGGCGAGAGGGGAAAGCCCCTGAATACATCTGTTACTTTCCATAACAGCACCCTGGACACACCTACACAGACATGACCACAGTTGAACTTAAGCCCTTGGTTATCTCTTAGTTGCTGTTATCTCTCTCTCTCAAGATTGTAAACTCCCCAAAGGGGGAGGCACAATATCTGTTTTGTTCATGAACGAATAAAGTTAACTCCTAACAAGCATTGGATAACTTTTTTGTTGTTAAATGGACATGTGAACAAGAGTCAGTGGTCAAATGTGGAAAGAGAATCCTGTAGAAAGAGAGTGTGGAGCAATGAGTTCAGAGAGGCAGGGAGACCATAGCAGGAATCGGAGCTATTTACCACCCAGCCATGGGAGCAAGCGGATAAACTGGGGGTGTCTTGAGGCTGTCCAGGGTTGCGCCTGATTCTGGGGTGTGCTGAAGGGCTAAGTGAGAGGGGAAGGGCTCGGAATGGAGCTGTCTCCAATGTGTCTGTTTGGTTACATGCCTTTACCTACATAGGGGGCAGCTCCTGTGCCATGGAGGGTCTAGTCGGCAGCCTGTTCTGGTCATCACCCCCTGGCTTCCTGCAAGAATACCAACAAGTGTGAGCTCTCCTTGGACTCCTCAGCTGGGATGGACACCAGGAACATCTGAGTGTGAGTCCACCAAGTCTCAGGCAGGTTCTGAGGATAAAGATCTCGGGGCCACTAGGAGGAAGTCCTGCTCTCAGACTTCCCAAGTGTGTCCCACCCAGGGGAGACCTGGCCCTACCTGCCTTCCTGGGGAAAAGACACTTACAGACTATAAGATTCTTTCAGGGATCCATTGTCTTTTCTCTTAGGGGCTCATTGTCAACATAAGCTGCCATCCTCCTGCCTCTCCCTGTAACCCTCAATATCCTCTAATACTGGGGAACTGATATTATATTTGCCTTCCTGATTACAAGACTTGAAGACCCGGTATCGTTAAATTACTATGGCGGGGTAAGTGGTTATTGACAAAAACCACATTTCTAGAAAGTGGAAAAAGTGAGCCCATGATAGAAATATATAGTTCCATTCTACACAATTTCTCATCAAAATCACCTAGACATGAGATTCATGTTGCTATTGTGTGCCATGGCAAAAGTATGTTTTCCCTGAAAAGGTCTCAGCGACAAGTTGAGTGTAGTCAAGAAAGGCAGCAAACTCACTACTGAAATGCAGGGGAAGAGCAGAGAGGAGGGTGGGCTCAGGTCTCACCGCCAGCTGTCATACTGGCAGTGAGGTCCCAGCAAGCTCAGGCCTTTAGGCTTTTCCACTCCTTTACATCTCAGGGAAGAGGCAACAGAAGTCACAGTGGGCTGGGATAGCAGTTTTCTGGGAGGTGTCAGGAAACCTGGACTGTCTCAAAGAACCTGGAAGAAGAGGAAGCACTTTATTGGAGCTTCAGCCCAACCCCTGAGCAAGCCCCAGAACACTGCTCGTACTTGTTCCGCATCTTTGCTTTCTATAGAGGTTCTTTTGCACCACTGTTCTGGGTGTCAGGGCTTGGGACTGGCCAGGTCTTGGCCCAGCTTAATTAGGTTCTGGACGTGGACCGCTAAGCTACCTTGCTCAGGAACAATTTCTCTTAGGTTCCTGAGGGCTATAGCAACAAGCCTATTGAAAAAACTTAAAAGTCAAAACATAATTCAATAGGATTAAAGGTAGGATTAGACAAGTATTATGACCATAAAGAAACCTAAGATTTTTTTTTTTGTGGTTTTTGGCTGGGGCTGGGTTTGAACCTGCCACCTCTGGAATATGGGGCCAGCACCCTACTCCTTTTAGCCACAGAAACCTAAGATTTTTAAAAGAGCAAGAATATACTATTAACACTATACCAATGAATTAAGAAATAAAAGAACAAGTTAGAAAAAATAATTTTATAACAATAAAATTTATTACAAAACAATCAAAAACTAAAGAAGATTTATACTCAATAAAAATAGAGGGTGTAGTCCATACAGATATATGCAAACTTATTCTCAATGAGGGAATCAAAATCTTTACTGATCTGAATACTCAGGCAGGAAAGTTTTCTCATTTTTGAGGGCTCGAATCTTATTTTATACCAAGTGTTCTAGGGCACAAAATAAAGAAAACCTTTCTGATCCATTTTATGATGATTGTATAACATTAATATCACCAACAAGGGAATAATGCACAAGTATTCTAAATAAGTATTAGTTTGTCCAATACTTTATGTAAAGTCAATAAATTACTACCACTTAGGTTTGACATTTATAAATGATTTGATATTTATATTAGTGTAATTCTCCATTGACTGAAGGAAAGGGAATAATCATATGATCATCTCAACTGAGGCAGAAAAAGTATTTGATTAAATCCCATATTTATTCCCATCCAATGAGGAAGGAGGAAATTTCTACCTTTTCTGTGGAAACCTTGATAAACTTCAGACATAATGCTGGATTTGTTTCCACGGTCAGGAAGCAGAGAAGTGGCCTGGTGCCATGCTGTCTGCTGCCCTGCACAGGACATCCTACAGACCAAATTAAGACATGAAAACAAGAAGAAACGCAAGGCAACTTGTCATTTTCTGTCAATAATGTTCACGTAGAAAATCCAAGGAAGTCTACGACAATCCGTCAGTTCTAATGAGAATGTTCAGCCAGTTTCCGGGCTATCAAATCAGTGTGAGAACTGAATAGCAGGCTGCTACACAGCCACACCAGGGTTGAAGGAACGCCTTTAATGGATCCATTTTGTCATCATCGTGTTCATCTGTCCCAGTGTTGCGTCCAATTTTATTATTGTTTATTTGTAAATTTTTAAAAATCATTGTAGTATGATTTGTAATTTACAAAGAAGTTTTGTTTTTTGTTTTTGTTTTTTTTTTCTCCTCTGCACTGATCATTTCTCTCCTGTGATTTAAGACTTTAACTGAGTTAGGAGATAGATATGAAATTGACCTGGATCTCTGCCTGTGGCCAAGTTAGGGTGAAAGTATATGTTCATGCCACATTTTCTGCTTGATTTTCCAAACTCAATCTCCCCTCTTCTCTCTTTCTTGTGCCTGAGAAAGTTAATTTGTACAATCTCTGGGACATTCGCACCCTCCAGGGGCATTTAAAAAATAAGCAATGCAACCTACTCATGGGCCATTCAATAGAGATTAGTGCCATAATAGTCCTGAGAAATGTGGAGGTGAGTTGTGCCTCTTCTTCTGGTGATTCATTTCATAGCACTAAAGGAGTATGAGCTCATACTCCAGGAGTATGAGCAACAGTGATAAATTCAGATAAGCTCAGTGAGGCTGCAGTGCCAAATGCCATGACTGTGATCACAGGTGGAGATAAACCCCAGCAGGTGATAATGGCAAACATCTATAGAACCAAATATGGTACTTTGCTGTTTGGCTGGACACAGACCCTGGCTTCGGGGAGGTAGCTAGGTAGCTATTGATGTGGTGAATTCCTCCTCCCTTCCCATACATATTTCACTATTACCTGCAGAAATGGAAATCAGAACTCATGTGCAGGGCAGCGCCCACAGGAAAATTGCCCCTGGGCTCTATCAACTTCCCTGCTGTCACTCACGCTTGCAGGAATTTGGGCCTTCCTGCAAGGAGGAACCCAACAGAAGAACCTTCATGCTCTTCTAGTTCTTGGGTAATAGGTTAACTGGATCTGATAAACACAGGTAGCAACACCACGGAGGCCTGCCTGATGCTGGTGGGTAATGCAGGATGGGAGATAAATCCTGCAGACGTTTATAGACATGTCAGCACTTATTTAGAGTGACTTCTTATTAGGAGTTGAGTGGGACAGCTGACAGACCCTGAGACAAGGACTCCTCTGCAGCAGCTCATGGTGGTGTGCTGGGCACAGGAAGGCGTAGGGTCTGAGTCAGCCCTCCTGTGGCTTACCAAGCCCACAGGGGATTCTGCAGCCTTCAATTGGTGTCTTTTGCCCACTTTTGATGGGGTTATTTGTTTTTTCCTTGCTGATTTATTTGAGTTCTTTGTAGATTTTCAATATTAGCCCTTTGCCAGATGTACAGTTTGTGAACATTCTCCCATTCTGTAGGTTGTCTATTTACTGTGTTGGTTATTTCCTTTGCTGGCATTTTAACTTCTGTCATCTTCTCTGTGGAGGCACCTCCAGCTAGTGGTGTCCTTAGCAAAGATCACTGCCCCACCCACTAAGAGGCCTGTGCTGCAAAATCCTCTCTCTGAGGTCCAGCTGCCACTTCTGGCTGCTACTAATATTCCAGACATTGCACTGTCCCTTTCATTTCTCCTATGCCCACATTCTTATAAAGAATTACTTTGTTGACAGTCCTCATATTTTTAGCATTGCCTTCTTTCCCATGGGAAAGTTATAGTTCTCAAGTGGCACTGCTGTAATAGAGGCATTGCCACCGGTGACAGACAGTTAACAACTCACAGCTTAGGGAAGAGACAGAATTTACTGATGAGGGGGCCAAGGATGAGCTCCTTATGCAAAAGCTGGCCTCTGACGGAGGACTGGCATTGGTCCAGGTGGAGGAGCATCAGTGTGCTCCAGACAGATGGGGTGATGCCAGTATATAGAGATGGGAGTTCTCAGGTCATGTGCCATGACAATGGGAACTGGAGATGGGGAGAATGTTGTATGGCTCACCAGGAAGGCAAAGAGAAAACACAGCTGAACAGCTGGCAGGAAATAGGAAATTGATCCCTTGGACACTAGACAGTAAGCAAAGGCTCTTTAAATGCGACAAGACACAGACATGCTGAAAGACAAGCAATTGGAATGCAGTAGGGGTGAGAAATAATGGAATTGAGTCGAGGCAATGACAGCATGGATGTGGAGGGATCAGGCTGTGCGATTCCTGCTGGGGCCAGGGTCCGAGGCACTGGGTAGAAGCCGTGTGAGACGTGAGTTCCTGAGGAACGTCTGTGGTCTGTCTGAGCTCTCACCTTGGGTCCCTGGCAGTTCTCATTCCATCTGTACCAGGATTCAGTTACTCTTGATGAAGTGACCTGTGTGCAACCCTGAAGTTCTCAAGTAAACACTCATAAATTAAAATTTGTCCTTTTCTTCAACTCTCAACATCAGGCAGTATCCAGAATAATTAAAACAAGGAGTGTAGAATGACTAAGAAAAATAAATCTGGCAGACCCCAGGGTGCTAATGAGGTTAGCACCTAGGTGGGGCCTGAGAGGAGAGGGAGGAAACCTTTGAAGTCAAATGAGATAATGTGCTCGGGTGGGAAAGTAAATTATCCTGGGAATCCCGGATTATCTAATCTTTATTTAGTGGATGCAGCTCAGATAAGCAAGCCTTTTATTCCCCCACCAAGTGTGTAAAGTTGACTTAAGCTTACAAGGAACACCCACTTTCATCTGCTGCTGCCCTGCTGCTCCTCGGCTCTGGGGGCACTCTGGGCCCTGCTCTCTTTCTCTAGGCAAATGCAGGTGATCCCGTCTCATCACATGGCCTTAGATGTCCTTCTATTTGTTTTGTCAAGTGGGTTTACCAACAGCATGTATTTTTTAATGTGCGTGATTTTTTTATATATATATATCGAGAAACACAATATGTTTGGAGTCTGAAATTCTGAGACCCAGAAATTTCAAAAGGAAGTAGGAAGCTAGCAGAATACACACACATAGGGTAGGGAAGGGTTACTCAAAGAGAAAAAAAAAAACAAGCATCAACTTTATGGATTTGGGGTAATATTTATAGTATGTGCTTATGTTGTCTTCAATAGAATAAGCGAACCACAGCAATGAAGCCACCAGATCAACTTCATCTGTCTAAGTATGTGGAACCAATGACATTAGCACTTCAGGAAACTGAAGCTGGAGGAGGTTGTATTATGTCTGATGAATTTCTCCGTGGTCCTTTCCACCATCTGGCCATGTAGCTCTACTTTTCATAAGTAACGACTTTACATACTCAGTTTGCTGTTTGATCCTCACAACCATCATTTACGTTTCTAGGAAAATAATTATGAATCCCATTTTGAAGATGGAGAAACCAAGCCTATAAGCACTAAAATTAATTTTCCAAAGACATGAAGGCATAGTCTCTTACTTCTTTTTTTCATTGTTATTTCCAAATCTTCCCTTAAGCCTCATGAGAAGAAGAGACCCCAAAGTCCATGTTAGAGAATTAAGGAAAACTCAACTTGGCATTTCAGTTTCCCAAGAGAGGAGTCACATGGACTCCGATGAGAGCCCCAGCTTTGCTCATACACCACGGAAACGTTGATTGAGTTTTTTGGTTTCTCTGTGACTTTTTTTCCTCATCTGAAATGAAGTCACGAAAAAACATGGAACATGGGTACCACTAGCACACACATCATAGTGTCCTGAGGACGCTGGAAGGAGCCCACACATGGAACACACCCTGCTGCTCCCAGCACTTAGCAAACCCTCGATCAGTGTTGTGAAAGGACAGGCTGACCACAGCAAACCTGCCGTCCCAGAGCACAGGACCCAACCAGAACCAGGCACTACCTTCCCAAAGGATGCAAATTCCAAGGGAAATCCTTGCAACAGAATGAGGCTCCAAGATGAATAAGCTCCTGCTGCCTGTTTGGACAAACCAACCACACATTCACGTGAAAATGAGAGTGGGATAATCTGTGCTGACAAATAGGTGGAAATGTCATCCCTTGGCCAAGACTTCAAAAGCTCATGAGCTAGGCACACAAAAAAAGAAAAACAATAGGTTCAAGCTGAGGAAGAAGATCCTTCCTCAGAACTTAGTTCCCTTGGAGTGGGAGGAGAGGAAGAGTAAAGGCAGCAAAGCAGGGCATGAGCCTCCATGGGGGCCCTGGTGTGGCGGCTGCTCAGCTCTCAGAGGCACAGCCGGGTAGGGCCCCTATTTGGACAAAGAGGGAGATGGGAGGATAGTCAGGTCCCCACAGGAATAGGGGGTATCTCGGTCCCGAGCCATCCACATCCCAACCTGAAATCTGGCAGAGACCCCACCTTATGCAGAGTGAGGAGCCATTAGCAGCCACTCCCACAGCTCCTGATGGCTGAGTCCGGAAGCTCCACTCCTAACCCTGATCAGGAAGAACTTGCACAGAAAAAGACTCGGGGGGCAGCTCAGCAGTCCAGAAGGAGCTTCAGAAAATCCGTTCCCCCAAAACAAACTCACACAAGGATACAGTGGAGAAAATGCAAATGCAAAGCTAATTTAGATTTGCGACAAGGTTTAAGAGGGTATTGGAGTTTTCCAAAGCAAACAGTCTGTGTCTTTAAAAAAAAATAAAAATAAAAATTCTTTCAGATGAAAAGCTACAAACATAAGAATTTAAGCAATGTGCTAAGTGCCAGGAAGAGTCAAAACAATAAGAAAACCTAAAAACACGGTAAACAAACCCTGTGAATGGATATGTCTGTATGTGTGAATAAATATTTAGAACTTGAAAAAGGTGACATTTCAAATAAGTAAAGATAACTCAACCATACCTTTGGAGAGGCAATAAATTATATCACTTCTTTACACCTTATGCTGGAATGTATTCTGATTAATTCATTATTTAAATATAAACGTATGACAAGAAATTTAAGATAAATGCTAATATAAACCTGGTGTGGGGAAAGCTTATCTAAAGATAATCGCAAAGGCAAATAGAAGAGAAGGCAGACTTATTCGACCTTGTGACATTCTTAGGTCACTTCTCTTCAAAAATAAAAGAAAGAGTAATAATAAAGTAAATACAAATTCAATGAAATAAGTCATCGATGACACTTTTTTTTTTGCAGTTTTTGCCCCAGGCTGGGTTTGAACCCACCACCTCCAGCATCTGGGGCTGGTGCCCTACTCCTCTGAGCCACAGGCACCGCCCAATTGATGACACTTCTTAATACATGAAGTTCTCAAAAATTGATGGAGCGAAATGGTTAACTGAACAAGAAAAATAATTTTAAGTAAATAAACTGGCAAGTAGAAAAGAAAATGAAGTGAGTAACACACATGAGGAAAATTTAACCTCGTATTAAAAAAAATACAAAATAAAACCACGTGTAGAAGTCTCTGCTTCACAAGATTTAGATCCGTGAAGCACATGACCATATGCGTGCAGCCAAGCAAGTATAGAGAGAAACAGACACACACATTGCACCATGGGTCTGTGAAGTCACGTGAGGACGGTGTCACGTGAGGGTGGCGTCAGTGGTGCCTGGATTGGATGCTCTCTCCATTAATGTTCATTCTGGTTTGTGCAAAGGGAGTGGGAAAGAACAGAAAGAGGATTTTTACTTCACTGCAATTTTCTATTATTTAAGAAATGCTAGACTGGCAAATATTAAGTTTTTTGACTTTACAGATCAGAAACATGGTTTATATTAAATTACTTTTAATATTTTTGTATACATTTTTTAAATGAAAACTTTTGCGTAAATGCTGCCACTAGAAGTTGATTTTAAAATTTGGCGAAGTGCACAAAAATATATAGATAAGAAATTTCAATTTAGTGATGTTGATATTAGCAAAATTATGGAAATGATGAATCCACACCTAACGCTCCATCAGCAGAATGTAGTACGGGGTATTAGTCAGCCTGTGCCCGTCAGACATGGATAACAAACATGGCAAACTAGACACATTCGCTTATTTTTGATCTCTCCTAAAATCCTGTTGAGGCAATAGTAGAAATATTTTTACAGGCATCATTTCAGTCATGTCTTGAAACAATCTTGCTGTGTACTAACCATTACTTTTTGACAAATAAATACTTATTTCTCACTCAAGCATGTGCTGGTCAGCAGGACCTGAGAGCAGCTGTGGGTAGCTGTGGGCTTCAGCCTGCGTCTTCCCCACTTGCCTTGCAGCTGCTGGGAGAAACAGCCACCTGAGGCAAGTTTTCCTTCTGATAAAAGCCAGCAGTTCCAATAGGCAGCCCCAGGATGGGATTATACTCAGGGCCTCTGCTAGGCCACCTCTGCTGGCATGTCCCTGGCCAAGTGTGAAAAACTGCCCGCAGTGTGGAGGGAGGCATCAATAGGTGGGAAACCAGAGTCCAAGTGATGGTGAGTTAAAGCCTTCAAAGGCAATGAGAATCAGGGAAGCATTACAGATTTTGGAGACTGAAAATCTCATCAGCAAAAGTGGAAAAATGGAAAACCTTAGCCAGTAGGGGGAAAAGAGTTGAAGCCACCGAGGCAGCAACTCAGAACTCCTAAGGCAAAAGCAAGTATCAGTGTCAACTCTGGAAATCGCAATATTGTACATAGCCAGAAAATTTCCCCTCAACCGGGGACAACTGTGGCTTTGTCATCCAGGAAGGGTAATAAAGGGGGTCATTGGTGTGATGAACTTTAGATCCAGTTCACAGTGGGGTAAGGCTGGGCTATCGCGGTAAAGAAGTGTTTAAGTTAAAAATTTCTGCATGTTGGCATCCTCAGATTTCTTTTTTCACTCGATTCCAAGAACTTTGGCAGCATCTGAACTCTTTAGGTAATAAATTAGAAAGCATTTCTTTGTTAAGTCTAAACCAATTTAAGATGAAAAAAGAATACAAAGATATTTTGGAGAATACCCAGTGAAATGGCTCATCTATGACACTGGGCAGTAAAGATCTAAACATTACCCTGGGCTCTCAACTTCCAATCATCTTTGTAGCTACCATTTTCAATGTCAGTTAAATATATTATAATTACTTAACATAAAAGATGGACACAAAACCTATGAAAATCAATTCATAGAAAGCAAACCCTGATTAAGATGAATCTCTTCAAAAAAGGATGCTATCAATATCATACCCTACCTGTGCTCCTAAAGGAAGGTATATGCAGGTGAGATCTTGCCTTGAAACTGTGTTCAAGGGCAAGGCCACTGAGATACCTATGAGTAGATGGGCAAGATTGAACTGTGTCTCTTCAGACGTGAAAACCAATAGCAGCTGAGAGGCTGTTGACATAAGAACTGACCAGAACATGTTAGCCAGTTCTATAATAGAAAACAGTTACAGATTGATCATGGGAGGGAGGGCATCAGTGACCTCAATAAAGTCAGTAATTTTCTTGGATATAGGGGCCCTTAATAGACAGAATTATAGAATTAAGGTTATAGGAATCCTCTGACACACAGTTTATTCCCTCCAGCTTTAAGAACAGGGCAAATTGGGCTGTTCTCACGGAAGAAATAGTGAAACTAACAACCGCTTCACTCATTTAAGTCCCTGTTTCAATTCATATTAGATCACTCTGACTATTATAGCTGGAGAGAGGATTGTAGGGGTCCCATTTGATTAAACAAATTTGTAAGTTTTGAAGACCTAATTTAATTTTAATTTACTACTCACTAGGTTGGGGTGTCCATGCTCACTGCAGAATCTTTTAGGACAGCAGTTCTCAACCTGTGGGTTGTGACCCCTTTTTAACATTGAAAATACAATGCAGCATTAGGAAGGTTGAGAACCACTGTTTTAGGACATTGAGTGCTATGAGTAAGGGTTACAGGCAAAGTGGTACTGCAGTCCAGACTGGTTGAGGTGGAGCACTCTGATCTTCTTGTACTTTGCATTCAGCAACTTCTCTAAGACCACAGGAGGTGCCATGTTTAAATTTATCAAGATCTTCAGAGGTAACTGTGATTTGAGCCCCAGGACTGACAAATTCCATGGTGGTTATCCAGTTGGTACATTTCAGCATCTGAGTGTGTATAGACATTTATTCAGAATCTGTGTTGCAGAGGTGCAAAAGCCAATCAGAGCACCCCCTTTTTTGCTCTGTAAATTCATGTGCAAATTTGGAATTTCTAATTATGTCAAGATGTGGATCTTCATATCAGATTTGTTTCCTTCACCATATCCAGCCCTTCCCTGCCCTTCCCTTCCCTTCTTCTTCTCTTTTTTCTTTTTCTTTTTTTCTATCTATCAATCTATCTGTCTGTCTATCTATCTATCTATCTATCTATCTATCTATCTATCTATCTATCATCTATCTCTATCTCTGGCTCTACTTTTTTGCCACTGGATGTACTTCAGAGTGAGTAGGGAGTTTTTCCCTATTATATATATATATATAAGTTTTTCGTCTAGGAGCCTCAGATCAGTACAGTCTGGGTTAGAAGCCTCTCACACAGCAGCATTTGCTTTACAGGGCTTAAGGATCCTGAGCTTAAGCCAATTTTCAGTTCACCACTCTGCTGTGCTTGGAGGTTCTGAGGGTGTTTTCCTCTATAACCTTGAGGATCAGGATCTTTCTACAGCAGAGCACAGACCATGGCAGCAGAGGAATGTAAGGGGCTCCTATGAGAAGTGTGGACCTCAGCAAACCTTCTATTGATTGTGCTTTCTCTTTCTCCCTTCATCTGTACAAATTCTCTCAGAATATTTTGAATTTCTATACAGGTAAAGTTACAACTTTCAGTTTCTGTCTCTGTCTAACCAAGTCCGGGACTTCTAGGAAGTTATGTGGAAAAATTCAGGAGGCTGGTGGCTGCCTTCCTATCCAGGAAGTGACGCTAACCTTTTCAGAGCTGACTCCACATTGACTAAAGGTCATTTGCCTGTGGCTGAAGTGGATGATAGCCCTGTGGCATGATAGTTGACAGCAGCACTAAGCAAAGTCTGGGCACAGTGGCTCGGGGCTTTGCATCTGGAAAGGAGTTTTCTTCTGCAATGTTTGGGGAGGGGCTGTTAACAAATGCTTCTTCCCCCCTTTTCTGGTCCCAGTCTGATCTGTGACATGAAATTTCATGGATGTGAACTTCAATACCCTGGGGGTCAGGAGAGCCCTTGTGACAACAGTAAGAGCAGAGCATAGACTAGTCAGGTTGCCACGCTCCCTGAAAACCACCAGTGTTGCTAGGTAATTAAATTGCCATGCTTAATTGTTTTGGAGTGTAGCCTTATTCCTTCCTATAAATCTCACAAAGGACTGACCCTGGTACATCCCAGGAAAGCTCAGTGTCTACGTGTCTTTACTATTATCATAATCCCCAGGCTAGATACAGTGACCAGAGAGCTCTTACTGGCTGTTGGCGAGCAAACTCAAGTGCTGACTGGTAAAGGTGTGTATTACCTTTACACATGGGGGATCAGAAAACACCTGCCAAGCATAAGCTGATACTGATGGCAAATTTCACAGGGATATGGTCAATGAATGAGAATCTTCATCTTAGGGTATCATTTTATCATGGAAAGAGACAGTAACACCTAAAACAGACAAAACAGTTCCAGCCAGGCCAAGGTATGGAGCCACCACCAATGGCTTTTCCATTGCAGGTAGGCTTTCCCATATAATGAAGCTAGTTAGTTAAAGCTCTCCAGGTATTCTCAGTTTGGGTGAGAACATCTGGTTTCTGAAGCCAATTCTTTTAATTACCTATTATTTATCCTTTTGGTGAGGAAGAGATTCCTGTCCTAGGGTTGTGTGTGAACACACACACCCTACACTGGACAGATGAGATGGACAGTAGTTAATAGTCACATATTCACAGCCTGAAGGAGAGGAATACTGGATGTCATGCAGGACCACAGAATGGCACTTTAGCAAAAGAATTAAGACACTGGGGCAGGGGAGTCAGGCTTTATAGTACCAAGAGGGTGAGGTGCCTCTGGTTTCTGTGGCAAGATATTACTGGCTTGTTTGAACAATTCTGTGAGGTGCCTGGAAACTGAAACCTGTTACTCAGCAGGAACTATGCCTAGTCCCTGTGATAAAGAGGGTTGTCTGGCAAGGGGCCATCACCCTTAGGACAGATGAGGAAGAGAAAAGCCTAGAGTTAGAACATCAAGGTCCTTCTGGTTTCACCAGATATTAAGGTACACATAATACTAGGCCTTAAATTGAGATCTTATGCCACACCAGAACAATAAATAAATTCCCATCTGAATCTAGGGTATATGATCAAATTTCAGATTATAAAAGAAAATAACAGATCCTAGGAAATATTATTCAATTATGAAGAATTAAAATTGCTTTTGACTTTTCAATGACATTATTAAAATCTGGAAAATTAAGCAGAGGTGTCCAATCTGTGGTACACGGGCCACATACAGATTATTTGAGGTCTGTTTGGTTAATCTATCATGTTGGATGTGGCAAAAGTATGCACAGACCTTTTCTTTTGCTCGTTAGCTTTCATTAGTGTTTGAGTATTTAATGTGTGGCCCAAGACAACTCTTATTTTCCAATCTACGACAGAAAAGAAAAATGGTTGGACACCCCAACATATATAAATACTTTCAAAGTAATAAAATAAATTGACTTTTATTTTTTTAACTTCAAAATATTACTGGGGTACACACAATTTGTTTTTGTGCATTTTAAGTCTAAGTTATAAGTATGCCCTTCACCTAGATAATGTACATTGTACGACTTAGGTTAAGTTAACCCCACTACTTCTCTTCCTCACCTGCCATCTTGATTCGCAATGAGTTTTGCTTCCTTATGTGCACATAAGTGTTGATCAGCTAATTCCAGTTTAGTATTGAGTACATGTGGTGTTTATTATTCTATTCTTGCAACTCTTCACATAAAAGAATGGTTTCTAGTTTCATCTAGGTTCTTATAAAAAATACCAGATTGCTGGGCAGCACCTGTGGCTCAAAGGAGAAGGATGCCAGCCCCATATGCCTGAGGTGTGGGGTTCAAACCCAGCCTCGGCCAAAAACTGAAAAAAAATATATATATATATATAAGATTGATAATATTTTGATGAGTGGTACTCCATGGTATACATATACCACATTTTATTAATCCACTCATATTTTCGTGGGCACTTGAGTTGTTTCCACATCTTTGCAGCTGTGAATTATGCTGCTATAAGCATTCAAGTTCAAATGTCTTTATGATAAAATGAAGACGAATGTCCTTTTTTTCTTTGAGTAAATACTTAGTAGTGGGATTGCTGAATCAAATGGTCTTACTTTTAGTTCTTTGAGGAATCTCCATACTGCTTTCTGTAGAGGTTGTACTAGTTTGCAGTTACACTAACAGTGTATACGTGTTCCTTGCTCTCTGCATCCATGCCAGCACTTGTTGTTTTTGGACTTTTTGAGTAAGAGCCATTCTCACTGGACTTAGGTAATATCTCATTGTGGTTTCGATTTACATTTTCCTGATGAGATATTGAACATTTTTTCATGAGTTCTATTAGACTATCTTTATTTGAAAAGTTTCTGTTTATGTCTTTTGACCACCTTTTAATGGAATTGTTTGATTTCTTTTTGTTGATTTGCTTGAGTTCTTTATAGATTCTGGCTATCAGCCCTTTCTTGGATATATCATGCAAATATATTCTCCCATTCTGTGGGAAACAAACCCATTCCGTGGGTTGTCTATTTATTTATTGTGTCCTTGGCTGTGCAGAAACTTTAATTTTATCAGGTCTCATTTGTTTATTTTTATTAGCAATGTGATTTCTTTTCGGGTCTTGTTCATAAATTCTTTCCCTAAGCTGATATCTAGAAGAGCTTTTCCAACATTTTCTTCTAAAACTCTTATAGTTAATGCCTTATTTTTAAGCCTGCTATCCATTGTGAATTAAATTTTGTGACTGGTGAGGGATATGGATCCTGTTTAGTCTTTTACATATGCCTGTCCAGTTTTCCCAGCACCACTTATTGAATAGGAATTCTTTTCCCCAGTGTATTTTTTTATCTGCTTTGTCAAAAATTGGATGGGAATATGAGGATGGTTTCCTCTCTGCTTTCTGTGTTGTGATCCACAGGTCTATGTTTGTTTTTGTGTCAGTATCATGCTGTTTGATTACTGACACAGTTTGAACTCTGGTAAGGTCATGCTTCTCACTTAGTTCTTATTAAGTAAGGTTGCATTGGCTATTCAGTATCTTTTCTGGTTCCATACATGATTTTGTTTGTTTGTTTGTTTTTTGCAGTTTTAGGCTGGGGCCAGGTTTGAACCCACCACCTGTGGTATGTGGAGCCGGTGCCCTACTCCTTGAGCCATAGACACTGCCCTTCTGTTTCCATACAAAGCACAGAACTATTTTTTCTAGATCTGCAAAAAATGGGGATTAAATTAAATCTGTAAATCTCTTCGGGAAGTATAGCTTCCTGAATGGAGAAATCTACACAACAAGTATAAATATAAAGACATTTTAATATGTAGAAGTCTTCAGAAATATGCCTTTCATTCATTATTTCTTAGGAAGCTTCTAGGAGATGTCCTTCACCAAAGACATTATTAGAGCAAATAAAAAGAACATGTGAAATAAAGAAAGTCGGTGATCTTCCAGCAGAGTAGGAGAAGGATAGGAATTGTAGAGAAAGGTAAAATAACTGTTAAAGGTGAACATACTGAGAGAATGTTTACGTAATTCCAGGAGTGTTTGGGACTAAATAAATGATAATTCTATAAAAAATAACCAACTAAACAACAATAAAACAACTCAAAATAGATAATAACATCAAAAGTATAGTGAGACTTCTGATTCCAAAATGTCAGTGTGGAAGCAAGCTGGCTTTTCTCTCTCCCACTAAAGACCAAAAACAAATATACAGTTCTGAGATCTTCTCCAGGAACAACTTGTAGCTCAAAAATGAGAATGAGACAGATCCCAGGGACACAGAGAATAGGGAAAACACCAAGTAGATGGTAAGAGAACCAGACATTCACATCCGTGATGTCCTCCACCCCTACCCCCGCACACACACACATACATGCATCCTGTTAGATACTAACTTCATGGAAAATCTCCCCTCAAGCCATGGTTTCTATAATGAAAAAAGTGAAATTAGTGTGTTCAACCAGCTTCTTCACTTTCTTGGGCTTCCTGGGAAGAGATCCATCTTTCCTTAAACCATAGGTAGTTTTGTGATTTCCTGAAAGAAGAAATAGCCCAGTGGGCAAGCAAAATCAAACAAAGGAGTGGGGACTGCAATCTGGAATCTCTGTTCTGAATCTTGGCTGAAGGAAATGCCACATAAGAGTGGCTATAGGAGGTATGTTCCTCAGGTCCCCAAGTACAAGTCCCTAGCAACTACTGTGTTATCCCACACTGCTTAATAATTTCTTTGCAACCATCCCCTTTTGAAACAGGAAGTGCTCTGACCATTTACTAGAGCCTCAAGGTGAACATGGATTTAAGGTGCCAATAGAGTTAAAAAGGAGGCAGCAACCTAAAACTGAAGGTTCACTAAGCAAATATTAAATATATTCAATCAACAATAAAATAAAATGGACAGAGAAAACCAGAATAAATAAATAATACGTCAATGAAAGAACATAGATGTATGCCCACAAATAAAAACAACAAACAGCTATGACCTCCCTAAAAGGTCGAAGCAAACATACAGTAATTAACCCTAAAGAGACTGCAATTTGTGAGCTCTCTGACCAAGAATTCAAAGTTGTAGTTTGAAGAAAACATTAATATCCAAGATAACACAGAAAAATAGGTAAGAAATTTATCAGAGGAATTTACTAGATTTTGAAATGATTTAAAAAAAACATAAACTTTGGAACTGAAAAGTATATTTACTGAACTGAGAAATTCTTTAGAGGCTCTTAACAGCAGAAAGAAATGAGCATAGAAAAGAATAAATAAGCATGAAGACTGGTCATTTGAAAATACACGATCACAGGAGAAAAAAAGAAAAGGAACAAGATCATCTAAAGTGGAGAATATATTTGTAAAGCAATTAACTTTCCTCAATCAAAGCCCAAGAACATACAAACACTTTTGGAACCCACTGAGGAAGTGCACCTGTGTCCTAGTATTGCAGTGGACATACCAGTTCTAGTTTTCTGACACTTTCAATGGACAATATTCTAAACTTATGAAAATTGGTGTTAATTGTAATATGAACAGTTATGATTATCACCCTGCCAAGATTTTTTCTTGACCAATAATATGTATTTGATAATTCAAATAAGATCACTGCATTCCTTCCTGGCTTTTCTTTTTTTAATTGAATGAGAAAGAACCGTTAATCCTGAAATGTTCTGATCTCTTTGTTCGAAAAACATTTATCTTCCTCAAGACATTCTTAATATAAGCATTATTTTCCTAGAGGTGCTGTCCATGTAACAGAATCATTGTATGTTCTTTTGCGTCTGTTGCCCCAGGCCTCAAAAGAGTAATTTCACGTGCATTGTGGAAAGACTAGTAGAGGGTACAGAGGAAGTAACACTATGTACTGAGGAAATGACCACTGGAATTTTCTGTATGAAGTGTGCGCTCTTTCTTGGCTCAGTCACTGAGCATAGTAAGAAAAGCTGCTGCAATTCAATTATAACAGAGTGAAATTGTGTCAGAGCTATTTAGAGAGCAGCTGAAGCATGATTTTTTTTTCTCTATTGGTCTATTGATGTTTTATGCATGAGTCTAAAAGAGTTTGTATATAGCTTTATACATTAAAAGAACAATAAAAATATTAAAATATAGAATATTTTAGAATAGTGTCCTGAGTTGTGTAATCTTAGGGAATTTGTCTTTTGAATACAAATTTTCACATATTTAAGAAAAAACAAAATTAAAAAAAGAGATGTTATTTTGTCCTTAAATAATAGAAATATTTGTTATATTCTTCCAATTCTGCCTATTTTGGAATCAGAATAAGAACTCAAGCCAATCTTTCCCTTTGTTTGTGTGCCAGGCAATTCATCTGATCTTATTCAATCCCCTTAATATGAAGAATCTGTAGAATAGCGCATGTTGGAGGCATTACTGTGAGAATAAAATTGTATGAAGCATACGTATATACTGTGTGTCATTAGTATTAATTAAGAAACACAACTGAGGAAGTTCAAAAATGAGACTTGTTTACTTCTTAATTTTGCTTAAAAAGAGAAAATTTGATTTTCATACCATATCAACATAAGCAAATTGGCCACTTTTTCCCAGTCTTTTCTGGGTTATCTCAGTCAAATTCCAGATTTTAAATTCAGTCCAGTTAGGATTTTCTCCCTTTGATTCATCTCTATAGTAACCTCTGTGCTAAGGTACCCACACATCAAGTAGTTGAACGTCTGGTCTGGGTCACGTGTATTCTTTCTTCACTCAATCTCTGACTTACTCTGACAGTTCTCTGAACATTTGTATTCATCCTTATTTTATCTAATGAAATGGCTCAGTCTCCTACTTCTCTTCTGAAAATCTATGCTTTTGTATGTTTTAGTGGATTGGGGTTGTCCAAGGGTTTACACTTACCATCTCTTACCATGTGTTCAAATATTACTCTATTTTGTCTCTATGTGCAGAAATTGCAATATATACTCAAGCACTAGACCACATGGCAACATAAACTTGAAAAGAAAATAATTTCATATGATGAAAATCTCTCACGTAGTTATTTGTGTAAACAGCACCAAAACTCAGTCATCTTGAGCAGAGGACCTAGCCACCTGTTTGTGACTACTTTGGAAATATCTCACTTAAATTAGTTATTTGCTTAGCAAGCACATTTGCAAAAATATCAAATATAAAATGCTCAGAGATTTCACAAAGATGTCCAGACTCACCACTTGTCCTAAAACATAAGTTTTCTTAATTCAAGTTTATTCAAAAAATTTTGTTACCAGGAGTAATAGGGAGAGAATGTTATTTGAAGATTATGGTTCAAAAATAAGAATATCACAATAAAAATTTTTATATATCATAATACTTCCTTAATATTATATCTAAATCAATATTGATATCAGAACATTTTATAAAGCAAGGTTGGTTTCTTATCTCCTGATTAATTGTTAAGTGCTTCTTTTAGATTTTTAAAATTTCATTTCAGACCACTCAGAATCACATATATAAAAATACATTCGTACTTTTTGTCAATGCTTCTACTAACCTCTATTTCTACTTCTCTTCCTTGATATCACTTTTTAGTTTTACACTCTTGCTTCTCTACTTTATCCCTATTCACTCTCAGATGTTGTCAGAGCAGTGACTTTGTCAGAATGATCAATATCATAGTCATCATGCCCATAGTGGCACACAATCAATTGTCTTCAAAGAATCGGGTAAAAACCAACGTTTGCTTTTGCAATTTGCTACACCTGGTCATTCACTGCAGATAGTTTCATTGTGTGTTTTATAATTGTGGATTGTGAGCTCATCTTCAAGAAGGCTTTATCTGTGGAAATACTGTGAAGCCATTTCTCTCTAGTGATCTTTTGCATATACTTTGGAAAGATTTCCCTAAGATATATCATTGTTCTCAGAGGAACTTTATATTAATTACTTAGTTTAGGGTTCCTGGAACATGGGTGTGCTATTTTATTAAAAAACCTTTATCAAGATGTAATTTACAATATACTTTAAAATTTGTTTTTTAATGAGTATAATTTAATGTTTGGGGTATATTTTCAGAGTTGTGCGACCATCACCATAATCTATTTTTAGAACATATTTATCATATGAAAAACAAATTTTGTACTCATTAGCATTGTATTAGTTCATATTGAATGCTATACCAATGTACCATAAACCATATGTTCCTTGGAAACAACAGAAATTTATTTGTCACTGTTCTAGAGGCTGGAAAGTGCAAGAAAGATATACCAGCAGATCAGATGTCAGGTGAGGGCCTGCTCTAGAGTTGATAGTTGGCACCTTCTTGCTGTGTCTTTGCATAGTTGAAAGGCATGAATGAGTTATCTCTGGCCTCTTTATAAGGGTAGCAACTTGTTCATGAGAGTAGAATCACTTCCCAAAGATTTGACCTCCTAGATTTGACTTTCACCTTAGGAGTTAGAATTTCAACATGTAAATGTACTGGGGGACACGAACATTTAGACCATAGCAAATTCCTTACTCATTTTTTGCAACACTCCTACGCCCAAGGAAACCTAATCAGTGGTATTCACCCTCATCGTTATAATCTACTTTTGTTTCTACAGATTTAGCTATTCCAGACATTTCATATAAAGTGAATCACAATATGCCAATCAATTGTGATTGGATTTTTGTAATAAGTACAATTTTTGAAGTTCGTGTTGAAAAAATGTTAGTATTTTATTCCTTTTTATTTTAAAATATTTCATTGTACAAATATACCACTTTTAAATTATTCCATCAGTTGATAAACATTTGACATTTTAGCTATTATGAATAATGCTTCTATGAACATTCATGTGCATGTTTTTGAGTGAATATATGTTTTCCTTTTATTTGGATATGTACATAAGAGTAGAATTTTGAGGTCATGTGATAACACTATGATTAACTTTAACCTGAAAGTGAGAACAATGTAATCTAATATTCTCATATCAATTTGAAATAAAAAAATAAAATTAAAGTAAATAAATAAATATTATTTTTCCTATCCATACCAAAAAAAAAAATTGAGATGCTGCCAATTATTTTCCAAAGAGGCTGTACCATTTTCCATTCCAAGTAGGAATATATAAGTGTTCCAATAATTCCACATTTTCTTTAGCACTTGTGCTGTTTCTCTCTTTTTAAAAACAATGTTATTTTTTAGAGCAGTTTTAAGTTAATAGCCAAATTAGAGGCAGGTACAGATATGTCACTTACCCCCTCCCCCACACATTCATAGCCTCCCTTATTATCAACACTCCCTTGCCAGAATGGCACATTCGTTATAACTGATGAACCTACATTGACACATCATTATCACCCACAGTCCAGAATTTACATAGGGTGCCGTCTTGATATTACAAATTCTATGGGTTTGGACCAATGTGATGACAAGTATTATCATGCAGTATTATGCAGAATAGTTTCATTGTCCTAAACATTCTCTGTGCTCCTTGTGTTCACCCCTCTCTCCGCCCAAGTCCTAACAACCAGTGATCTTGATACCACCTCCGTAGTTGTATAACTATGTGTTGTAAGGAAAAGTCCAAAATGCCATGCAGTTGGAATCAAACAGATTGGATTATTTCACTTAGCAATGTGCATTTGAGCTTCCTCCAGGTCTTTTCATGACTTGAGAGCTCATTTCTTTTTAGTGTTGAATAATAGTTAATGATTTGGATATATCAAAGTTCATTTATCCATTCACCTGCTGAAGAACATCTCAGTCACTTTCAAGTCTTGGCAATTATGAATAAAGCTGCTATAACATTGTGTGCAGGTTTGAGTATGACATAATTTTCAACTCATTTGAGTATTTCACAAAGGCGATTGCTGGATCATGTGATACAAGTATGTTTAGTTTTATTAAGAAACTGAAAATTTTGGACTTTACTATTTTACTTTCCCACCAGCAATGAATGACAATTCCTTTTACTCCTCATCCTGGCCAGCATTTGGTATTGTTGTGTCAAATTGCATTTCCCTTTTGTCTCTCTTTTTTTTATAATATCCATCTTCCAGGGATATAAAATGACATATCGTTGTGGTCTTAATTTTCACTTAGCTCAAGTCTAATGATGAAATGTTGAACATCTTTTCATTTGCTTATCCAACATCTGCATATTTTATTTGATAAATATTTATTCAGATTATTTTCCCATTTTTTAACTGGGTTGTCTGTTTATTACTGAGTTGCAAGTATTATTTGTGTATTATGGATATATGTTCCTTATCAGAAATATGATCTACAAATAGCATCTCCCATTTTGTGGGTTATCTTTTTACTGGTTTGATGGCATATTTTGAAGCAAAATTGTTTTCAAATTTAAAGTTCTATTTCCCTATTTTTAAAATTCTTTGTGCTTTTGCTATCATCCATAAAAAAATCAATATCTAATTCAAGAAAATAAAGATTTACTCCTGTTATTTGTCCTAAGAATATCATAGTTTTATGTTTTACATTTTTGTCTTTGATGTATTTTGTGTAATTTCGTATAATGATATTTTTATTTTATTTTATTTTATTTTTTGCAGTTTTGGCCAGGGCTGGCCTTGAACCCACCACCATTGGTATATGGGGCTGGCGCCCTACTCCTTGAGCCACAGGCACCACCCATAATGATATTTTAAAAGTATCCAAATTCATTCTCTTGCATCCAGTTGTTTCAACACCATTTACTAAAAAGTTTAATCTTTCTTTATTCAATTTCCCTGCCACCTTTGTGGAAAATCAATTCATCATAAATATAAGAGTCTTTTTTTTTTAATCTGGGGAAATCTTGATTCTATTTCACTGATCTATATATTTATCCCTATGCTAACACCATTTCTTAATTACTGTAGCTTTGAAACAAGTTTTGAAAATAGAAATTGCGAGCCCTCCAAATGTGTTATTATTTTTCAATTTTTTTGTATATTCTGAGTTCCTTCTTTTTCTATATGACTTTTAGAATTAGCCTGTCAATTTAGAGAAAAAAGCCATCAGGGGTTTGGTAGGCTCCATTCAATCTGTACATTAATTTAGAAAGTTTAAATCTGCTGATACAGGAACATGGGATGTCTTTTCACTTTACTTATATCTTTTTAAATATTCTTTGATTCCTTACAATAGTTTCTTTTATTATTGTTTTTAATTCCAAACGTTAGGTACAAGCTCTTCCCTGTACCTGCCTCCTTGCCTCTATTCCTTCTCAAAATAATCTCAGTATTAGTTTTCAGTCTGTTCTTTAATTCCTTTTTGTTTATTGCATCTAGAGATTTCTCTTCCCTTCTTGCCAGTTCAGGTACCCATGTGAAACAATGTTCAGAGTATTTTATTCCAGATTTCTAGATGTCTGTAGTGAAATTATTCTACTTTCTCTAAACTGCCATACTGGAAAAACTGGAAGTGTCTCATACATATATTTTATCAGGTCTGTTTATACCAAAGCCCTAGATGATAACAAACCATTCTATCTCTATAACCCATGCCATTTCAGTTATAAGAAAAATATATATTTCTCTTTTAAACATTCTCAAACCAATTTTAAAAAACTATACATTTTTGGCATAGTCTCAAGAAAAGATGGGTTAGATTAATACACCTTCAGATGGAATTTAATACCTTTCACTTCTTTCAGCATATTTTCCTGTCGGTTTTCATCCAGGGTATCTCAGATATTTAGCTATCAAGTTATATTTAGAGGTACCTTTTTTGATTGAATGAAAGTTGCAGAAATCTAAACTAATTATTATGAATTTAGAAATATGGGCATGTTAATTAAAGTAGATGAAGTTAAAAATCTGCAAATACAAATGAACCAGAGCACACTGCAACAAAATGAACAAAAAAATGAGAATACAAGAATTATTATTGAGTTAGCAAATAAAAAAATACATCATGTGAAATAATATTTCTCTTTACTAGTACCCCTATTTAACAAATGAAGAAACAAAGACGGAAATGGAAGTGATTTTCTTAAAGCCATTTAGTGAGTGGAAGGCAGAAGTAGATATCCCACAGTTCATTCATCCACTCACCGACTTGCTTCCAAGTCTTGACAGTTGTGAATAAAAGTATTACAAACATTGTGCAGACATTGTTTTCAACCCGTCTGAATTTTTACAAGGAGTGTAAATCCAGTTTAACTTCACAGCCTGAGCATAAGTTAGCTGGCTCCTTTTGGGATGTGAGAAAAATAAACCACCAGTCCCTTAATTGTCCTCACCATCTTGACCCTCAACATGTTCATTCTCATCTTATGGGCTTTCTTCCAATTTCCAGGCATCCTAATCCTTCTAGTTTCCCAAATTAGGAAGTTCCTTATAATGATCTTCATTTCTCTCTTACACTAACTGTGTAATTAATCAGAGAAGCATTGATTCGTCTTCTTCTTATCCTTTTCCTTCTTCTTCTTCTTCTTCTTCTTATTATTATTATTATTATTATTATTATTAGTATTAGTATTAGTATTATTTTGGTAGTCTTTCTGTTCCACACCATCTCTACTGTGATGTTCCTGGTTCTGTCACCTCTCACATCTCAGGGAAACTTGAGCCATATGCCATAGCTCTACCTGGGCACTCTACCTGCCCTCTGCACCTCTCTCCAAGCCAGTGCCCAGCAGCAGCTCCAGGACTCTCTTTGGAAGAACATAGGGGATGATCTCAGTCCATCTCTAGGGATCACTGGTGCGCTTACACTGCTAGGAAAATATTTCTCAAACTCACTTAGTGAAGGTTTGTTTTTGCTCTTAATTAACTCTCAGACCAGTATAAGGTCCTAATCTGCCTGACCGGTACATAGCCTATGCTGTTGGAGACTGCCCATTTGAGTTCCATGGCACATAAATCTCTCTGTCATCTCCTGAGTCAAGTTTATTGGTTGTGCATGTGAATGTCACAGCAAGGCCAAATGGCAAAGCTTCCAGAATTTCCAGGACTCTCAGTGCCAGTACTTACTTTATAATGACCTGATCCCTGTCTAGCAGCCACACTCTGAATAAAACCAGTTTGTTAATTGCTATGGGCTGAATGTTTGTCTTTCCTCAAAATTCATATGTTAAATTGTCAGTGCCCACTGTGGCACCCCATCACTGCACGAATAAAAACAGCTGGGACACGGATTGAAGGTATATGCCTGCAAGAGGTGGGCTTCCCACCGAGAAGAGCCCCAAGAAACCTCTCTCTTGGCCTTTTATTGAAGCCTCAAACCACAGAAGTGGGGGCCCATGTGCTACAATCACATGTTTAATGGTTGCTAAGTACTCTTTCCGCCGGGCTTGATTCCCATCCTGTTGCTCAAGGAATGTTACAAAGTCTAACGCTTGCTAGCAAGCAACCAATCTTATCTCATTAACTCATGCAGCTGCTTGAGGGCTTGTCTCTGGGCTGCAACATCTCCATGCCGGCTAGGAGATTGTCTCACTTCCAGAGCCTTCTTCAAGTGCCGGTGGCTGCTTCTATAAGCCTGGTGCTCAGTGTCCTACATTAAATTTCATTTCCAGGTGGTTATATTAGGAGGTGGGAGGTGATTATGTCTTGAGGGTCTACCATGAATGGGCTAAGTGTTCTTATAAAGGAGGCCCCAGACGGCTCCCCCACCTCTACTCTAGCTAGATGTATCACTGATTATTTGTGGGGGGTTTCTTGCTAAAATTACTGACACTTATGAACAGTGTCATTTTAAAGCTTTTTTGTACCTTATGTCTACCTACACTAGTTGATATACATATGATTTCATCAAAGAGAGATTTCCATTACATAGCATCCAATCTAAAGTTTTCAAAATCAGAATAAACAACACAAGATAAGGTCATTGGTTTGAGCTTTCATTGTTTTTGAGTAAAAATCATTTTGCTTTTGCCCACATAACACAATTTTAACTGGAAGCAATTTCACCAGCAGTGTGTTTAAATGCATGTGTATTAGACAGAGCAAGTCAGCCAGAGTGACAGAGTGATGGGAAAAAAGGCTACTTTTATCATGACCTGTGGAGCTGTCAAAAGCAGCCTTGTCCTTGCTTCCTGAAGTCCTTAGTGTCTCTAAACAAGAGTCTCCCAGGGGCTATCGTGGGGATCTGTCTCCTGGTTATCAGTACTTTCTCTCTCATGGCCTGCTCCTCTGTCCCTTAGGCAAGACTCAGAGTTTCCAGGAGATGCTTAGGTTCACAGTAACTCTGAATGATTAAGTTAGATTAAGGGGTATACAACATGGCAAATAGTATTTAGAAGGCAATGGCTGAATATTTCACAGACCGCTCCCATATATATTTTTAAGTAGTAACATAAAGTATTGACTTTAAATTTTTTTACTATCATTTTGAAATTCTAGTGCTGTCTTTTCCACAATTCATAACCTACTTAATTTTAAACTAATTTTCAGAGATACACTAGTGTCCATTTTTATTTTGAGAATGATGATCTTTCTTCTTTGAAAGTGATTGTTGAACCCATGTGTTCTGTAATTGTCCATAATCGCTACTTGTTTTTAAAAGGAAGAAATAAAGATTTTTTTTTTTTTTTTGGAAAACTATATAAGCTGTGAAGGGAATCAAGAATGTGCAAGCTAATTAGGTTTGCAGTTGGATTATGGACTCTCTTCAGGAATTGCAATATCTTCCCTCTGTCCTTACGTTTGAAAAGAATATATTCCATTTCATCAGAGGATTTCCATAATCAAGAAATAAAGCCACATGAATGGGATGAGAAAAACATAAAATGTTTCCTTGATTAGAAAATGTTGAAAACTTGGGCATATTTGGCCATCACCAGAAAAATGGATTTGTAGGTGTGTTCAGAGCACAATCACACCAGCAAATGGAGAAGTCTTGAAAAGACAGTTCTTCCTTACACTAACATGCCAGAGCAATGCCCAGGAAAAGAGCATTCTATTCCTTCTCATAAATCTATAAAGAAGTAATGATAAGTACTTTTTGCAGACAATAAATCCAGTTATTATATTTTATATGAATGTACATGTAAAATTGAGTGCTATAAAGAGTTGTATAAAATTGCTGACTTACATATGTAATACATCTGGATCTCAACAATTCAAGATTATAAATTGGGCCATTTCATTTCTTCTCCCAGTATTAATCTGAGCTCAGCAGAAGAAACCTAGCAGTCATAGTATGCAAGTTCCTTGTAGAATTCATGCTGAATGTAAACAGGAAGAACCACAGTTTCACAGGAAATCCAAGGCTGATCAGGGAGCCTCATTCTGAAGACAGGATAATATTGGATTTAAATTTTTTAAAAAATGTTGTTTATCTGAAATAAACTCCAATTCTTCCAAACTTTTTAAATACTTAAATAGCCTCCTTGCTCGTTTAATTTTTAAAGTAATAAAAAAAACATTATTTTCTATCAGTGATTTATGATTCTGGCAATAATTCCAATCTTAATCATTCCAGATGCATTATTTATATAAAATGATACTACTTGCTTTATTTTTATTTTAGACCAAGGAAATAGACTTTGATTTTAAGGAAAACTTAGTTTGGCAAAATGATGAAATAAATAATAAACATCTGTGATTTGAAGGAAAAAAAAAGCAGAACAAAACAAAAAAATATCTGATTAGTATCTAAGTCCCTAAAGCTCAAATTTTCTTCACTTACTTTTTCTCAGAGACAGATAATACAAAAAAGAGAATCATGTGATCCTGTTTTACTACAAGGTCTGGGATGGAAAGATCCCAGTTCATGTCTTGGCTTTCTCCTTCCTGATTGTTTTGACCAACTTACTCCTCTGGGGGACAACCAGAAAAAATACTAAACTTACTCTTCTTTGAGGAGGAATGATTGTGCCAATGTCTTTAAATGCTTTAGAAATGTGAAAGCACACACTTATAGATGTTGCCGTTGCTGCTTTTACTCTTTTTATCCTGGCTAAAGTTACAGAGTAAAGCCAGCTTTGGGCATCTCTCAGGAATCAAGTGGAATTACCCAGAATGGGAATGTTACACTTGTCATCTGTGAGCTGGGAACTTTTACATTAGTCCCTGGCAAAATTTAGAATGAGATCATCATGCTGCTTGGTTTAGGAAAACATACATATTAAGAAGATCACTAACTTGCACAGATCTGTTATTAGTGAAGCAGGAAAATGCAATGGTGCCTTCTCAGCTGGTACGTCAAGGCACTATCATGGACAGTGTATCTTTCTTTGTACAGGCTTTTAATCAGATATTTTTCAAACATCTTAGAGGTAAAAAGGGCACGATGCTAGCTTAATGTTTTATTTTTATATATGTTAATACATGAAATGATACAACGATGATGATGGTGGAAGGAAGGGGCTGTACCACCACACCACACAGCTCTACACTTGCTCAGATCCCCGTTGGGGGAAAAAGAATATTTTCATCCTTGGAAGAAGTACAGAAGAAGGTCTGTTGCTAAATTTCAGGCAACACCATGGTTTGAAAGCTAAATCTAATGAGATGATCCCAACGTCAAAGATCAAATCAATAGATTAAGAAAGAATAAAAATGCTCATAATTAAGTCTAGTAACACTAAATGTGAAGTTCTCCATCAATATTGAAGCCCCCCAAATAGCTGTGTTGCATGTAAACAAAAAATCAATTATTTCTTAAACTAGTACATAAATAAGTGCTTGAGTAGGTGGAGGATGGATGAATTTCACCTTCCGTGCTGAGAAGACTTTATGCCACAGAAATTTATATTTAAAAATAAAACTTGTAGACAAACTCCTGAGAGCCTGTAACATAACACAGGCATTGAAAAAGGCAAGCTCAGGCTTCCTCACACACCGGCTAAGACTTTTCAAGGGACATTTGCAGTTCGAGACCTGAGATAATGTGTCAGTGACACATGTATCTCAAGAATGGAAGAAAAAATATCCAATGTACTCAGTCCTACTATGAAACTAATTTATAGCTTCCATATGAAGGCTATAACCCAATTATAGCACAAGAATATGGGGAAAGGGGCAAGGGAGGGGAGGTGAGGGGGGAGGATGGGTGGAGGAAGGGCGATTGGTGGGTCCACACCTATGGTGCATCGTAGAAGGGTACAGGTGAAACTTACTAAATGCAGAATATAAAGGTCTTAACACAATAACTAAGAAAATGCCACGAAGGTTATGTTAACCAGTTTGATGAAAATATTTCAGATTGTATATGAAACCAACACATGGTACCCCATGATTGCATTAATGTACACAGCTATGATTTACTACAAAAAAGAAAAAAAAAAAGCAGAGTCTTAGCACCAAGCTCACAAGAGGAATAGAGCCAAAGAGGAAAGGAAACCAGAAATGAGGACGCCTTGGAGAATGCCTTTAAATTATAAAACCACATGCAAACATTGCAGCTGGCCACAGCCCCT